>MU743508.1:4237-44942 GCA_026770625.1 Nicotiana glauca | reverse complement strand
CCCCCCCCAATCAACCCAATTTCAATTCTCAAATGGGCCAGCCCAAATCCTGATTTAACCCAACCTGTTAACCCGTTTATCCAACCCGCCCAGTTTTCTTATAATCCAGGTCGTTGATCCTTTTGATCAATGGCCATGATCACCCCTTTCCTTTTTAATTCTCCAACTACACCCTAATTCCCCCCATTTCGTCAAGTCCACCGCCCTTGAATACTCTCCACACTCATATTCTCTCGAAGGTTCTTCGGAACCCTAACTGTCTCCGACCTTTTTTCACCGTACTTCCACCGGAATCCATGGCTTCTCGGGCCTTGGATGGCCTGTACTCACCCCCTTCCACCATTAGACCATGTTTGTTCGAAGCTTCGAGGGCTGGCCTCGATGGTTCTCCTCTAGACTTTCTTAGATCTATGGTTCTATGGCCTCTGCGGCCATGCTCTGGCATATTCAAGCACGAGAAGCCTGATTCCTGACCTCTTCAACTCAGGATCTAACTTTTCCAAGCCTTTCTCATTTTTCTAGGGTTTCTCTGAAACCCTAAAGTGTTCGAGGTTTTCCTCTGTTTGTTTTCTTATATCTATGCTATATTTGTGTTCTACTGGATTTATTAAATTTTTTCCACAATTTATTCTTTCAAAATTTGTTTCTCTTCGATTTAGGGTTTTTGAAAAAGTTTTGAGATATTTCTCTAACTCTTTTTCTTCTTTTCTTTGTGTGAATCTGTCTTTTCTATGTTCCTATTTCTCTACCTCACATGTTCTTCTCCTATGTTCTTATGTTTACCTTATTATGCATGTCCCCCTATTGTGCTCCGTTCTTTCTTCTACTTGTTTCTATTTCATGTTTTCTCACATTTATATTATGTGTCTATTACCCCTGTGTTCCTTTTCTGTATTTTCCACTAAGCTCTTAGTTCTTTATTTGCCTTTACTGGACCTTTGTTTGAATTCTAAACATGTTTCATCTATCTTTTCTTTAATTTTATACTGCCTCTTTATCTTCTGAACTTGTTTAAGTTTCAAGCTTCTCTTAAAACATGTTCTTTATGTCAGATTTTCACTATGTTTGTTTCAAACCTGCTATCATGTCTGAATCTGTTTCAATGGCTTGCTTTCCCATCTCTGTATCTGATTCGAGTGGAAACCCCTAGAATTTGGGGGTTTGTTTGGTAAGTTCACTTTTGTGTTTGGACTGGGGTTCTACTTTGAAACCCTGAACTCTCAGACTTATTCTGAGTTTATAATTGGACTGAAAACTCTTTGTTTATAACTCAAAACTTTTTTATGATAGTCTTTTCTAATCAGCATGACAACTTCTTCTTGTTTGATATTTGCATGCTTTATATATGACAAATTCTTCTTTCAAAAAGGGTCTTGCCAATTATTTATTGATTTCGAATACTTTTAGTAAGGTTTGATTGATTGTTATTCGATTCTCCTTAAGTAAAACCCTTTCCTCTCTTTTCCGGACTTGGTTCATTCGAACAAAGCCTACAATTTTATTTTCATTGACTCTTTGATTGATTTACTTTCCTTATTTTTTTCAAAAACCGTGTACCACTAGACTTTTCCTTATATAAGCTCCTATGCATTTACCGTTTTTGTACTACTTTGGAAAATTCTTGATCAAATTCTTTCCTTATTTATTTTGACCATTTGAAATTAGAATCCCTACTTAAAAGGGAACCTTGTGTGATTGATTTCTTGCCTATTTCTGCTTCTTTCCTCCATTATAAATGCATGACAATTTTTAAACACAGACACGATTTTCTAATCACCACAACTCTCTTCTGAAACTTACACTCGTGCTTCTTGATTGCAACTTGGCTTCCCTAAGTCTACTGCTTCTCCCTAGTTGCTTCTTCCTAAAAACTGGTATGCCCTTTCATTTAAATTTTTGCCTCATCTATATATGTTTATTCTATAGTTTCATTTTTGTCTGGTTTATTGTTCATGCTTCGTATCTTATGCTGATTTTTGATTTCTTTGTTTCTGCTTTCATATGAGTCCCTACCCCTAACCCCCTTTATGTGTTGAGTTGAAACCTTGGCCAGACAGTATCCCAATTACAGTCCAGGCTAGGGTTTGACCTTCAATAGGTCCTGGACCCTCCAATGTTTAGCTAGTGGGATGTTCAGGAGTGTTCCAGCATTCTATGTTGCTGGGCATGACCACCAACCTGCCTTGGCATCCCTTAAACCCCTCTATTGCACTTAAACGTGTTCCTAGACTCTATGTTCTGCCCCCCTCCAATGATCCTTTCCTTGGGACCTTGAGCTCCCTCTGAACTTGGACATTGGAGGGCTGGCCCTTCCACACTACACTTTAATTTAAGTTCTGCAATGATATTTGGGTGTGAGCATTGCTTGGAGTTCCTAAAACTCCTGGGGACTTTGACACATCCTAGATAAGAGAAAGGCTTTAGAACCTGATCTTGGCAATTGGCTCATATCATATTGTTAGACCTTGGGTTTGAATTAGTCTCCTTGGATGCAGCTTAGGAGTTCTGATTGTAATTTTATTTCCTGTTTTCGACTCATCTTGGTCTGTAATAAAATTTTATAATAACCTCTAGGGTGATTAGTGAAAAGGGAAGGGTAACCATGTATGCAAAAAGGGTAGATGTCACGTCTATAGGATTTCTAATTTCAGCATCCTCGCATGTAGATAACCTGCCTGTAAGGATTTGTAATTTCAGCATCCTCATATGTAGATAACATGTTTATACGATTTCTGCATTCTCATATATAGATGCCATGTTTACAATTAATTTAAAATAGGATTCTGCATATGCATATAGAAAATATGCCTATAGGTCTTTCTGAATCTTACATATCCACTCTCGCTAGTCAAGCATGTTTATAGGTCTTAATAACCAAAATGCAAGAAGATGTCATGTTCCTGTAAAATCCAGCATTTAGATGTCATGCCTATAGGGTTTGTGCATTTTTATTATGTCTGCAAATGTGTTCTAAAGCCGACAAACGCATAGAAAGCATGCCAATAGGAGTTAATCAAATCTGAATCACCTCACTCATTTATAAGTCTAAAACCTGTAGTAATAATGAATTAACAGTTATAGAACTTATGGTCATTTGCTAAAACTCACCTTTCTTCAATTACTGACAATGTTTCTTTAATCGGTATGTATTCGTTGTTACTTAAACTGGTAGATTCCATGTCTATAGTTTATCACGTAGGCAAAAAAGTATGTAGTTAATTAATTTCAGTGGTCTTTGATAAGTTGCAGCCAGGCGAGCCTAATGCGAACTTCTAGCCTGAAGATATGTAATGAACCAACCTGACTAATGTTAAGCATAAATTTTGACCTATAAGCTATGTGATTTTCTGTGATTAAAGGAGGTTTATCTGACTTAATTGTTTGTGCTCCCATAACTGCTTTCATGTGTTTTGCTTGACGCCTTAGTATTTTAACCCTTTTAAACCTTTGAAAAGCCAAACTCCCTCCCTTTAGGATTAGTGGTCCTAAAGCCTCCAGGATTGATAGGTGGGACGGGTAATAGCATGCAATAAGTAAACGAGACTATTTCGCCCTTAATACCTTAACGTGTTAGGAAGGGTAGACATGGAGATGATTATCACACGATAACACTATGTGTACGATGGGTTATTGGTGTTGTGTGGATTATCCATATGATTTATAATCCTAGGACCCCTTTCCTTACGCAGCTTTGCTTAATATCAATAAAATTCTGTCTTTCCAACTGCTCTAAACTCTTTCCTTAAATTTTACAGCATTGTTCGTTTCTTCTGAATCCTTCTTCTTTGTTTATTGAATGTTTCGATTAACTTTCTGCATTTAGACCCTTTCTTTAAATAAATTGTAGATCATCTAGACCTTGACCCCCACATACTTGTCACATATCCATTTGTAACCCTTATGTGTAAAATCATTTATGTATCTCTTTGCATTAAAGTCACAACATAGCATGGCCGAGAACCACACTAGTGGATCTTGAGGGGTGCCTAACACCTTCCCCTTGAGATAATTTGTAGCCCTTACCCGAACTCTGATTTTCCAATTCAAAAACCCTTAGTGTCCTAATGCACTTAATTATTAGGTGGTGACTCTTAAAATCCAAAAACCCAATTCCCAAACGGGAATAGAGTTGTCCTCCCGAATGTCATAAATCCGATTTCGCGAGAAAAAGGGGGTGTCGACAATGTCCGTTATAATTTCTTGGGTTAATAAAACATTCTTAGAAATGATCCTTCCCTGAATAAACCCAGCTTGCTCCTCAGATATTATATTAGGAAAGAAACCAACTAACCCTTCATGCATCACTCTTAATATGATCTTGTTGGAGAAATTGCTAAGACTTATAGGCCTTAAGTCTGAAAAAGTTGTCACTTCCTTCTTCTTTGGTAGCAACACAAGATTGTTATGCGTAAAACATTTGGGCAATTCATGACCATTGAAGAAGGCACTAACCATGTTGAAAATTTCATCTCCAATAATGTCCCAACAAGCATGATAAAAGCTGTCTGTAAAACCATCCGGTCCACCTACACTCTCTCCATTTAAACCAAATACTGCTTTCTTGACCTCATCCTTCGAAGGATGCCTCATAAAATCTTCATTCTACTCAGTATGAATCAACGTGGGAATGTGATCCAATATATGAAAGTTTGATGGAATAGTCCTTTCAGTGAACTCATCCATGAAGATCTTCACTACCTCTATTGCAATCTTAATAACTTCCTCTGCCCAATTTCCCCCACTGTCCTGAATTCGTTTGAGTTGGAGCTTTTTCCTCTTACCATTGACATGTGCATGAAACTTTTTTGTGTTTCTATTCCCTTCATTGAACCATTGCATACCTGCCTTTTGCTTCTAAAATTCCTCTTCAATAACCAAATATTTAATCATCTCAGCTTGAACCCTCTATAATCTTTCTCTATTATTCTGCGTTGTAAATGCCTCAAATTGAGATTCATGTACCATGACAACATCTTCCAAACTTGCAATATTTTGGAAAAGATCACCATAAGTTGCTTTACTCCAGGTGGACAAGGCTTTCGACAAATGGACTAGCATAAAAATCTGCATGCCAGTTTTCTTTTACTACTTCCTTAAATGAATCATTTTTATCCAGAAATTTAAGAACCTTAATGCTTTCTTCACTGGTGCAGCCTCTATGTCACATTTTAACAGCAGGGGTCGATTATCTGACCCTGTCCTTGCTAAGTGCTCGACCTCCAGGCCAGGGAAAGTTTGTCGGAAATCCATATTAGCCAAGAAACGATCCAATATCTTGAAAATACACTCCTCACCAGCTCTCCATTCCACCAAGTAAATATGCTTCCTTCAAAGCCCAAATCTGTGAGGTTACATGTGTTTATGCAGTGTCGAAAATCATCAATCTCATTCAAAGGCACTTGTAATCCCCTAAAATTCTGTTTTTCATCCCATATAACATTGAAATCCCCTGCAACAAGCTAGGGGACTACCATATCTCTTGCCAAGTTATACAAAGAATCCCATAATTCAATCCTCTCAATAGAATCACATTTTGCATATACCAAGGTTAAGATCAATTCTACATGAGATTCAGTGTGAATTAATCTTAATGTTAACTGCTGCACCATGTCATATATAATATTAACTTCAAATCCCTCATCTACGAACACGCATATTTTGTTGGAAATATTGGCATATGCCTGTGCAAAACCAATGTTTCTTCTGTATCTTTCCATCTTCATGGATTGTTACTTAGGTTCCATAAGCTCAATGAACTCAAAACGATGTTGATTATTCATTGTAATGAGTCTTTGAAATTCTTGCATGGTCTTCACTGACCTAATATTCCATATCAACGCATCCATCAAAAATTACCTGATTTTGTAAGTCTCCTCCTTATTTGTACTCCAATTGAAGGAAGAACTGTTGCCTCCTTAGCTGGATATTTTACTATTTTTTTCCTCCCTTTAGTTGCTGATTTTATCTTGTCCATATGTCTAGGAGATAGGTCACCTTGCCTTGATATGTTTCTGAAATTCTGGGTAGTGGACTCCTCATCCAAGTCCTTGCCTAATCCTTGAAACTGTGGCCCTTCTCCTTTGTCTTGTAGTACATCAGTACTAAGATCTTTAGCATGATCTTTGATTCCTAATACCACCTGATGCTGCTAAATTCCTCGACTGCTATCCAGTGGAACAGTGTTCCTAGCTGTTTGTTTGTTTTCGGATCTAGCACTCTCCCTTATATAATTTGTGACCTCCTTGATCTCTAGTAGTTCTTTCCCAGTTCCACCAGGATCCCCCATGTTCACATTAACATCTTTAGGATTCACTATATTAGTATTAGGATCCCCTGCTTCATCACCAATAGTTCCTAGTTCCTCAATAACCTTGACTACATCTGCATTCTTTTCCTTCGTCTCCTCAACAATGTTTAGCTCCACCTGAATTGTTTCACTCTGATTCTCCTCCTTGTTAATATTTGCATCACCATTAACACTTTGTTCTTTATCTGCACAATCAACATCTGAATCCCTCTCTGCTTGCATCCCATCTAGGATATCTCCTTCCTCTGAATCCTCCTCAATTTGATCCTCCCATAGTCTGCCACCAGTCCACCTGACCTTTTCTATTGATACAAAGATTTCCTTACTTGTATCTGCTTCTATATTTTCCCCTTTCTTATTCTTCTTTGATAGGTAAACTTCAACCCTTGTATCTTGTGATGGTATCTCCTGGTATGATGTATTGGTAGCTACTACTTTGCTAGTAAAAGCTCTTTGCACCCATTGAGCAGTAGACTCCTTTGCTAATGGATCCCCATAATTTTTTGTGTTAGGATTGTTTGATACTCCTTGCTTTGCTTCTTCACACCCTTGTGATATAGGATTAAACAGAGGCGCAGCAGCATTTAGACCTTTAATACTTCCAGAAGGGGAAGTTTTTTTTTGGACTAGTACCTTTTCTTTAATTTTTTGGTTTAACTGGTGACATGATTTCTACTTGTGGCACCTCCTGCACCTCATCTACAATCACCAGCTGATTGTTTTCCTCATTTCCTTCCTCTGTAGATTCCAAGGCTGCAAATTTTATTTGATATCTGAACCGGTTTTTCCTTGTGCACCTGCTGAACATTGTTGTTATTAACTGGGACAATGTCCTGCCCAGTTTTGACTGCAACATATGTGTTCTTCACCTTGTCTTGTACTCTTTTATCCTTTACCTCTTTCCATTGAGATCCTACATGACCTACCACCCTGCCACTTGATAATATCATCAGTGGAGCATTGTTTCTGGATTTTTATTTGTTTCCTTCATCCATGACACCTGTATTAGCCTGCTGCTCCACCTTTCTATTTTCCACGAGTTCTGGATGTGTACTCTAACACTCTACCATATTATGTCCTTGTAATTTGCATTCCTTGCAATGCTTTGGTAAGTAATTGTAATTGATATTAACCCATTCAGTTCTCAAGTCCCCAGTTTCTTCATTAACTATGTCCATGCGTACTTTCTTGGGATGATCATCTAGGAGATCAATTAGTACTTTCACACGAGCACAAATTTGCCTCGTTTTATTCACAGTAGCCTGATCAAGGTGCAGAGGTTTACCTACTACTGGGGCTAGAGAGAATAAGCATTCCTTCACAAAATATGTAGGCAAGAAGTTAGGGAAGGAAATCCAAGCCATAATTTTTGGAGCCTCCTCTCTTGACTTAAATTTAGAGTCATAAATCAAAGTTCTCAATTGATTTTCTTCCCCAAACTTGTCCTTGACATAATAGACTCCTTTCGACAAAAATTCCACAAAATTTTGCCATAATGTTAATCTTATCAGTACATGTCTATCACATAGGTATCCAATATTGCACTCACCTTTGATTCCACATTGTATAGGGACAATGCGACACAATTCATTAAGCTCAGACCAACCATATGAAAATTTGCATACCACCGCATATTGCAATCCTTCAAAAATATTCATACGATCAACCTCTGATTCAGTAAATAGATTGTTGGTTTCCCTTGAAAGAACGCGGCTCGTCTAAATGCAATGGGTTCAACAGTTGACGCTCGATTATGCATGGTATTGTTTGTCACTGAAGGTTTCACAGCTATTGCATAATCCATGGGCTGTTGGATGTTATTTGTGGTCATGGAGGGCTGGGCTGGGTTGGGGGGGTGGTTGTGGAGGTGGCCTAGCCAATATAGGTGGTTGGCCACCGGCCGGAGTGGTCATGGCAGCGCTGCGCAAAGCTTCGAGCAGTAGTCTTCTCAAATCGCCTGATCGCCAGAGCAAGGGCAACTCCACATTGAATTAAATTTCCCCCGTGATTAGGTCTTAGGTTTTAAAGCATGCGTTGCACTTTTTTTCACTTAGATCAAATTTTGTCCCAAACGCGTTTTACCGACAAGGTTTTTAATGAGGTAACAACTATATGCTACCTGAGGAGGACTCAACAGTATCCAAGGCTTCTTTTCATTCAACCTCGAGTACTGAGGGTCATCACCCTCGAAGGTCATATTTTTTAGGAAAATACTTCACGTCTAAGAGGGGCTCCATAGGAAATCTTTGTAATGGGCCAAACTGTCAGATGAACTGTGTGCGTATAGAATAGTCGAGCCTCGACGACAACATGTACGCATGTATCAATTATTTGAAGAAGCTTCCTAATTATATCAAAAATACTTTGTGTCTCAAAGAAGTCTACTATTATACAAGCTCTACAGTTATAATCCTACGGGAAACGTCACAAGGGACAAAGCGCGAATGTAGCCCTGAAATACTTCGGGAATGTCATCGACATTTAACTCGCCCGAGCCATCAAAAAAACAGACTCATAAAACCTCAAAGAGGCATCCCCCGAAACAAAGGCCAAGGAAAATATACTAACTTTTCTAACATGTTTGAAAAGTTATCGGGGAACAAGTCCAAGAGACACACCTAACGGCTACGGCCAAATTAAAGGCTACGGTCATATTAAATACTATTGTCATATTAAATACAAGAGACATACCTGACGGCTACGGCCAAATTAAAGGCTATGGTCATATTAAATACAATGGTCATATAAAAGGCTTTAGCCAAAATAATGTGGCTCGGATACGTCCGACTTCTACCATAAATTAAAGGCCTTCAAACACTTTGAAAAAATCGGTTAAATCAGGCTACCCTCGGCAAAAGCAAAAGGTCTTCGATAAATTTAGCCCATGAATAATCTAAAGGATTCGATAACATCAGCCTCTTAAAAAACCTCAATATGTATTCAATTATATTTGTCACACCTCCTTTTTTACAACCACCCTGAAGGATAGAGTATAAGGGAGTTTTTCCACTTTAAGTGACATTATTCGAAATGGGATTATTTATTTGATTTCAGAGTCGCCACTTAGGATAGGTTTGGCTTTTAGTGTCCCAAGTCACCGGTTTATCTTGAATCCAAAATCGAGGAAATTATTTGACTTTACAAGTGAAGTCTGCGAACTATAAATTCTGACTAAGGAATTCTATTGACCCGAGGGAAGGTGTTAGGCACCCCCGGATCCCATGGTTCTAGCACGGTCTCTTAAACTATTATAAATGGCTAAGTATCTGATTTTTATACATGTCATCCTATAATGTATGCTTTTAATTAATTTTAAGGAAATTGAACATCGTCGAAAATATATTTTTGGATCACGTCACATGAAATGCATCCGGATCCGCGACACATTTTATTCAACGTTTTGGGATTTGGATTTGGGTCACATGAAATGCGCACCCGAGTTAAAAAAGGTAGATTTATTAAAGAACGTGCCTAAAGCGACAATCGTGTTATTAACTTTGCGGGATGCCATGAAAATTTGCTAAATGGCATGTCCGATTTCTATGTATTTTAATGTAAGTATTTAAAGAGGGCCACGCAATTTATGAATTTTGTTTGGTGCGGCGCACCCGTTTATTTTTAAGGCCATCCTAAAAGGGGCTAGTATTCTCTATTAAAGATTGTCTCTAAAGTCCTAATTTATTAACATTATTAATAAACTACTATTAAAAGCAATCAAGGAATTCGGGCCTCAAGATCAAGTCCAAATTTAAACAATACAGAAACCTCTTAATTCAAATTTGCTACTTAGCTTGGAAAGCCCGAACTTGCATTACAAATTTAAACCCATAGCCTTAATAAAATCCTTCGGCATTTTTGGGCTTAGAACTTGGCCCAATAGTGATATATTGTCAACCAGCTTTATGAGGAGCTACCCCAAATAGGATTCTGAACAGGCCCTGCGTGAGGGTGACGAAATTTGAACTTGGGCCCAAGTTGCCCAGGCCTTTGACTTGATGAAATCAATTGAATTAGAAAGGGGTGGGCCTGGTGTTAATTCTAGACAGCTATTGTATGACTGGGCCATGTTAAATCAATTCCTTATGGTCCAAATAGTCCAGGTATAAACTATACCAGTATTACTCAACAAATTACTTAATAGTGCAACCACTTTTCAATGTCCTTTAACAATGAATCAATGAGCCAAATCCTCATTCCTTTTAATGACAAGTGACTGAACAAATTGAATTCAATTAATAAATTCTGAAAAACTGAAACATGAGCGGCTGAATGTTTGATTTTGCAAAATAGAATTTAATAAACTAGCAAGTCATGATGGGATCTACTGATTTTGTATGAAAAATAGGCCATCTATAACATGTGATCCAAAACAAGCTATTAAGTTCCTAAACTTCACAAATTATAAGTTTTCAGCTCCTTCAAATGATTTCCAGCACTTAATTAGATATAGAATATTAACACTAATTCAACACCTATGCCAACATGATATTAGATTCGAAAATGCAACTAAGTTGTACTAAACAATATTAGACATAGCACTCAAATTATGCTAAAACAAATAGTTTCTACAGTCCAAACAATCCTTAATTAGTTACAATCGAAAATTCTAACGAAATTATGAAACTACTAGAAATTCAATAATGGAAATTATCAGAGAAATCGGGCAGCACTTCGTTTTATTTCAAAAACTTGAGAGCTACACGATGTGTACCTGGAATTTGAGGCAGAATAAGAAGAATAAGGCAGATTCAGCAACAGCTAACAGCAGTTAACACCAGTAGCAACAGGATCAATTTCAAACCCAAAACAGTATCACAGCAACCCAGGAATGAATTACAGAGGAACAACACCAACAAACAACCAAAATAGACTTGATTGGGCCAAGCAGACTCGAAATTAAACCCAGAAAACTTCTCAAACTTCAGCAACCAAAAACACAAGGAATCTTCAGGTCATTTTCGTCCTTATCTAAGCTGGAAATTCGAATTAACAGCTGGAATTCAATATTATTCTAAGAAACTTCAATGGAATAGTATTTTTGGAGTTTTTGTGATATTTTTTGGTTTTCAGAAGATCTAAGATCTAGAATGAACTCTCACACTCAGATTTCAAACTTTTGTTTTTGAATTTGAATTTCAAATTTTCAGACATCCAAACTTATCAGGCAAGGCAGTAATGGGCTGCCTTTATAGGCAAGGCTAAGTACTTTTCAGATTTTATTTTTACACCCTTGCCCCCTCTTTTAGTTTTTTTAGTTTTAGCTTAATTAGTCCCTGAAAGACTAACTTCTTACCCAAGCTAAATCAATAAGTTTCTTAAATTCTAATTGGAACCCCATCTAGAAAGTTCTAGGGGTTTCCAATTTCAGTTACTATAAGATTCTCATGTCTAAAATACCTAAACTACCCTTTTATTCATTCTGAAATTACCAACCTATTCAAACTAAACCCCAACCCTATTATCTTAGTCCAAGATAACCATGGTTAGTCAATCAAGGACTGGGGTATTCAGCTATATCCAAACTAATCCTAAAATTCAAATAAGCAATCTAACTAATCAAATTGATTCTGATCAATACTATAACCTATGGCAATCAGTAAACTAACAATTAACAGCAAACGAACAGAATTGAAACTAAAGTCAAGTTAACAGCAACAATCATGGATTAATTAATTGAAACAAACACACAATCAAATAAGAACTAAACCATATGACTGGGATATACGAAGATCAAAGACCTAAATCGAAGAACCCTAACTCAAAAAAATACTGGAAATGAAAGAACAGAAAATATGCATTGGAGGAACACCTACAGTTCAAAGAGAAAGAAAACAAACAAACAAATAAAAAAAAGGAAAATTTGAGAAACTTACCGATTTAGGCCCTAACTAAATTGACTTTGATTCTGTCCCCAAAAATAATATTATATGTTTGTTCTTTGCCAAAACAAACACATAATATCATTTTTGGAACTATTTGAACACTGATAACCTCTGAGTCTTCGACTCAAACTTGGACTCAAACCCTTGATTTGGGATTCGAATAATTTAAACCGGACTTGAAGGAATCCAGCTTAGGGTTTGGGAAAAGGGGGTTAAGGTGAGTCTAGGGTATAGGTTTGGTTAGGTTTGGAGACGGCGCCACCACAAGAGAACAAAGGCGACGGCCAGGGTTTTGAAATTTTGAGGAATTCCAGTGGGATTTGAGTGGGGATAATGAAGGGGTCGTGATGAGGGGGAAGATAAGATGCCTTGGCGTAAATTTTGAGGCCATTTGATGAGTTAGGGTTTCGGGTCAGGATCTTCTATTCAAGATTCGAGAAGTTTGATGGGGATTTGAAGGAAACTAAGCCCAGATATATAAAGGGGAGGTGGAGGAGCATCTATGGTGTAATTTTGGGGTTTTTTGGAGACTCGCCACCGGCAGAGGCGATTTCCGGCTAGCGATTTATGGTTGTAGAAGGCGGCGTTAAGGCCTTTGAATTATCGTGAGGGAGACGATAGGGTAGGGGGATTTGAGGAGGTTGGGTAACGTTAGGACATTTATTTATTAATCAAGGTGGGCTTCTAAACCATTGAATCACAAAACATAGACGGTCGAGATCGATCCGAGCCAAAACGGTTTCGTTAAGCACTAGGGGAGCTGGACTGGGTGTCTGAGACGGGTTTTTATAATGACACGACCCGTCATCTCATGTGTTATTGCTCCGTTTCCCCATTTTCATGCTTCTTCATGTTTTGTTATCGGTATGTGGTGTGTTAGAGTTGATTTGGACTGGTTTTGATAAGAAATGAGACACTTAGTCTCTCTAAGGAAGGCTTAAGTTGAAAAAGTCAACCAGATGTTGACTTATGAGTTAGAAGGTTCGGATGTGATTTTCGGTGATTTGGTTAGCTTCGGGGGATGATTTGTGACTTAGGAGCGTGGCCGGAAGTGATTTTCGAGGTCCGGTGTAAAATTAGACTTGAATTGGCGAAATTAGTATTTTGGTAAATTCCGGTTGATGGCTGAGATTTTGATCCAAGAGTCGGAATGGAATTTCGAGAGTTGTTGTAGCTTCGTTGGGTGATTTTGGATATGTGTGCAAATTTTTAGGTCATTCGAACATCGTTTGGTTGAGTTTTTGATCGAATGCATGTTTCGGAAGTTTTAAAGAAACTTAGGCTTGAATCCGATGTGAATTGATGATTTTAGTGTTGTTTGTTGTGGTTTGAATAATGTTTTAGGAGGTGTTGGTGCTTTTGTTGAGGTTCCGGGGGCCTCGGGGTGATTTCGGGTGGTTACACGAAAGAAAATTTGAAGTTGGAATTGCAGGTTTTTGGTTGCAGCAGGTGTTTCCGCATCTGCGGAAAGGAAACCGTAGATGCAGTTTCGCGGAAGTGGAGCCAGGTATCGCAGGTGAGAAAAGGTTAAGGTTGAGCAATTTCCACAGAAGCGGAAAGCTATCCGCATAATCGGGTCCACATAAGCGGAAGTTATATCGCAGGAGTGATTTTGGCATTCTCTTGATATTCCACAGAAGCGGAAGGCGGGCCACATAAGCGGTCCCACTGATGCAAAATGTGGAATGCAGAAGCGGTAGGGGCCCTTAAGTGAAGGTCTGTAGAATCGGACGTGGACCGCAGATGCGGAGGTCAGAGAAGCGACGTTTTCTCCGCTGGGCTGGTCATAAAGAGATTTTATTGAAACTTTTCATCCACGAGGGTTATGTATTTTCCACCATTTTTAGTGAGCTTTGAGAGCTTTGAGGCGATGTTGAAGAGGGATTCAAGTAGGAATGAGTAGAGGTAAGTTCCTTGGCTTAAATACATGAGATTATGGTAGATTTAGCATGGAAATTGGTTGAGATTCATTAAAAGGGGGTAAAGCTAGGGCTTGAGTTTTTATATTTCAAATTGAGATTTGATAGGTCATTTGAGCTCGGATTTGGGAATCCTTGGTATGTATGAACTCATGACGAGACGAGGAATCCGGTAATGTGAGTTTTGTAATTTTTCGAGAAGCGGGTCCGGGGCTCGGGTTTTGCTAGTTTTGAGATTTTTGCTATATTTCGATTGTTTTCGATTGGGTATTTTTCCCTTGGCATATTGTGATGTATTCGCTCTGATTTTGGTTATATTCGACGCTTGTGGAGGCCGATTGGAGGGTCAAGGCATGACGAGCGAGGGATTTCACCGGTTCGAGGTGAGTAATGATTGTAAATGATATCCTGAGGGTTTGAAACCCCGGATTTGCACACCGTAGTGTTATATTAAGGTAACTTGCACGCCGGATAGCGAGCGTGGGGTAGAGCACCATTGGGGATTTTGACTTGGTCCGTCCCGGTTGTTGATTTTACCGCGTATTTGACAATGACGTGTTGTTTTTCACTATGACTTGGTCTTATTGCGATATTTGGCGCTTATTGCCGACTATTTGAACTCCTTGTGAGCTATCATCATTTTTTTCCTCACTATTTGAAATATTATTTGAACTCGGTCCATTTGAATTACACTGTTTCATGAACTCAGCTATATTTTTACTCAACCTTGAGTTTTAACTGATATTTGAACTATTGTTTGAGCTGAGCATTTTAGTTTTCATTGATGCCCGAATGGCTTATGATTATTTTTGGACTTATTGAGGCTGAGGGCCATGATTGAGGATCTGATGAATGATGTGAGGAGGCTTTTAGGCCTCGAGTGATATGTGAGGAGGCTTTCAGTCCTCGAGTGATATGTGAGGAGCATTTCAGGCCTCGAGCGATATGAGAGGAGGCTTTCAAGCCTCGAGCGATATGTGAGGAGGCTATCAGGCCTCATGTTGATATGTACAGGCTTTCAGGCCTTATGATGATATAGCGCTTGGGCTGTAGGAGCCCCTCTGGAGTCTGCACACCCACAGTGAGCGCGGGTACCCTGATGTGAGTTGGGAGTGAGCCCGAGGCGCTGATGTGAGTTGGGAGTGAGCCCGAGGGGCTGATGTTGTACCATGTGATTGAGACTGAGCCCGAGGGGCTGATACTGTTCTAAGCGGTTGATATTGAGCCCGAGGGGCAAGTACTGGTTTAAGTTGTGCCCGAGGGGCGAACTTTTATGTGCTCATATTACATACTTATTTGCATTTTTAACTGTTATACTGTGGTATTTGTGCCCGAGGGGCGGATTTTCTATGCTAATCAGCACTAACTATTTTTAAACAATTTTCGTAATTATTGAAAAGACTATTTTCAAAAGAGATTTGAACTGAGCCGAAACATTTCTAAAGAGTTCATTGATTTCAACGTTTTCTCGAAAATTTTATCCTGCTTCTGTATAGTCTGTTGGTTGCTTTACGCGATTTCTTGCTGCTCAGTTATTATTTACTTTTGTTACTCATTGAGTTGGAGTACTCACTTTACTCCTTGCACCTCGCATGCAGTTGCAGGTATTGTTCACCCGGAAGCGGGTTAATAGCTGATTGAAGGTATTACTACTGTAGTGGGCAAGGTGACCGTCAGCGTTCGCGGCACCGGACTTCATCTTTTGATTCAAGATTTTATTCTGTATATTATTATTGGTCCTGTAGTTTTGTTCAGGTTTTCTTTAGATGCTCGTGACTTTTGACACCCCGATCGGGTTGTGTTGGATTATAATTAACCGGTTTTAATGCCATTAAGTTGTATTTTCTATTCATTATGTTTAATAATTGTTAAAGAGACGAATTGGGTTAGTTGGCTGGCCTTGTCTTCATGAAAGGCATCATCACGATCGGGTTTGAAAATTGGGTCGTGACAGTTTTGGGCTTGTGACCTGGTTTCCTTGGGGGTTTGGCATGGGATGTCGAATTTTAAGAAACTTGGCCCAATTAAACCCTTTTTCTTTATTTCCTTTTCCTTCAATTCTTTTATTTTATTTGTTTTTCTCTTTTTCTTTCTTTTTTTTCTCTCTTTTTTTTTAATCTTAAAACTTAAAAATAAACCCCATAATTATTTCAAACTATCTTGTTAAACTACAGTAAGTCTAATATCAATTTAAAAGAAATTAACAAATCTAAGACTAAAATTAAAATCAAACAAAACAAAACAAGATTTCTTTGTGATTTTTCTTATATCTGTAAAAGCCTAATTACTAATTAGTCTAAAAATGTAAAATTTAAATTCTAAATGCTCATGCAATTTTTTTTACTTTTATATGACTTATCATGCACACACAAATAAATATAATACAAAAATACACAATTAAATCCTAAAAATCAAATAATAAAAGAAACAATCTTAATTCTAAAAATTCTATAGGAGTAATTTAAACGAGGCAAAAATCACATGCTCACAGCTGCCCCTCTTTGCTCGAAGACACGAAGGTTTTTTGGGCAAAGATAAATGAGTAATCATGAGAGATTTTTGCCTGCTTGGCACTCCATGAGAAACATTTTTTAAAACCGTCTGACCGAACCCTGCTTCAAAGGTTGCCTACATATCCTTGGCTATAAAGGAATCAGGTCAGTGTAGTTCTGGAAGTTTTGGTTACTGGGACTACCAGGAGTTGTGATTTCACTGCTATTGCTACTGATACTACTTGCTGACCTCCTTATTACACCAAAAAGGAAAATCAAAGCTAAGCTAGCTATGCCTATCAACTATGAGTTACAAGATTCCTATCTATCATTCTCTTGAAGCTTGATCTTGAGTCTTAGCTGATTTTGCTGTGGACTCTGATCCGTATCTTGATGCTCTCAATTTGTAGGTGTTGTTTCTTTCTTCAACATTGGGATCAAAGCGAGACAAGCAGAGCTTATGACTTCAATCATGTTTTGAGCAGTCCGCATCTTTTTCCGCTTCGGCATTTTGAATTCACTTCTTTTTGATCTTTTCTTCTTTTCCTTTATTCTGGATTGAGACTCATTCTTTCGGTCATCTCGAATCCTGTTTCTTGAGGTAAAACCTATTCGGACGCCAAAACAAACAAACGAACAAAATTTTTCTGCCCCAGTTTTCACTAGGAAAATTTCGTGAGTTATTTGCAACACAAATCTAAACTACTTTTTCATTGACTGAGTTATTTGCAACACAAATCTAAACTACTTTTTTATTGAAAGCAATAAAAATCAGGATTGGGTATCCTTGGGAACGAAGCCTTAATTTGGGAGGATTACCAGGTTATGCAGGAAAATGACCAGGTTATGCCGGAAAAGAAAAAGGTCCTCTGGTTATGCCGGAGAGATCCACGGGTTATGCCGGGATAAAAGAAAAAAGGTCCTTGCATTATGCCAGGGAGGTCCACAGGTTATTCCGGGATAAAATAAAAAGTCCTTGGATTATGCCAGAGAGGTCCACGGGTTATGCCGGGATAAAAGAAAAAGGCTAATTGGGTTATGCTAGGGAGGTCCACGGGTTATGCCGGGATAAAAGAAAAAGGCTCCTTGGGTTATGCCAGGAAGGTCCACGGGTTATGCCGGGATAAAAGAAAAAGGTCATTGGGTTATGCCAGGGAGGTCCACGGGTTATGCCGGGATAAAATAAAAATGGGCTCCTTGGGTTATGCCAGGGAGGTCCATGGGTTATGCCGGGATTAAAAGAAAAAGGATCCTTGGGTTATGCCAGGGAGGTCCACGGGTTATGTTGGCATAAAAGAAAAAGCTCATTGGGTTATGTCAGGGGTGTCCACGGGTTATGCCGGATAAAAGAAAAAGTTCATTGGGTTATGCCAGGGAGGTCCACGGGTTGTGCCAGGATAAAAGAAAAAGGCTCCTTGGATTATGCCTGGGAGATCCACGGGTTATGCCGGGATAAAATAAAAAAAGGTCCTTGGGTTTTACCAGGGAGGGTCCACGGGTTATGTCGGGATAAGAGAAAAAGGCTCATTCGGCTATGCCAGGGAGATCTACGTGTTACGCCGGGATAAAAGAAAAAAGGTAATTGGGTTATGCCAGGGATACCTAGCGAATTGGAGGCCCTATGCTACCATGATTTTGAATTTTTCTTCCTCTTCTTTTTTTTTAAGAAAATGCAGGAAAGAATTTGGAGGAAACTTCCCTTTTGGTCTGTTCCTTGCTGCAAAGTTGTTTCAGCACTTACGCATTTCTTTTCCCTTTTGGTTACACCTGCTCCTTGCAAGGTTACTTGGATTGTACCTATTTCAATTTTTTTAAACAAAGAACAATTGTTAGTTTGAAACGGTATTTGGTTTTGTGGCCTTGATCGTCTCAAATGCTTGATCACGGCCCAGCTTCCGTTGAGAACCTTTTTTGCTTGATGGTTTTGAGGATAAATCTCTTCTCAAACCGAAGGGCTCAACTTTTAGGATTTCATGATGACTCGCCCGGGTGAGGCTCTGTCCTTTTCACTTTATTATGCTCTTAGTACCCTTGTCTTTTACTTTTCAATGTCTTTGCTTTGAAAGCATCAACCATCATGGCCAGTTGGGATTGACTTGATGCACCCGTTGAGGCTGGGTACTTTCTTTTAGCTTTTGTTAGGCAAAGCCCTGTAAAAACCAGTCCTGCCACATTTTCTTTGTAATAGTTTTGGAATCAGAGTTATGCCGAAAGGGATTTAAGGAAAAAGTAAACAGAGAGCAAGAGGAGGAATTTAAATAGAAGCATCCCTTTCGGGGGAAGAGAAGGACTTATCTAGGGGGTGCATGCGGACTTCAAATGAACATGACATGCTTCTTGGACTAGATGCCCAACCCGCACAAACTTTCCAAACTTCTCGTAAGCTCATTGACCCATACTTCAAAACCAAGGAACCTTGCCAAGTCTCTTTCAATGGTGGGAGGTGCCTTCTTTTCGGCCAACGGCGCCCTTTGCGAGTTTTCTCCAATCAACCTCTCTCATTTCTCTTCTCATCGTCGCCCGATAGTGCTCTTTACGAGCATTCACCAAACGGATTCTCTCATTTTCAATTTCTCTACTCACCGTCACCTTATGGTGCCCTAAGATTTTTATCGATAAGACTCTCTCATTTTATTTTCTCTTAATTTGGACTATATCAGATTCCAACAATGTTGTTTTTCAATTCCCATGCCTTTGCCAACTGATCGGAAGGACTTGGACAAGGTTTTTGGGTAAAATGAATTTTGGACGGAATTACAACTTTAGAACCGTTTTGGTGGGCCCATGGTCGAACCATTATATCATCTGCCCCAGTTTCACTTTTTGGGGGACTTTGAATTTCTATTTGATGTGACTGAACCCCAGAGAGAGTTTGCCTACGTATCGTTTCGGAATCAAGTCGAACGTAGTTCAGGGAAAACATTTGTTTTGTTGTCTTTGTTTTTGTTTTTGTTTTTCAATAGTACTTCCGGGTTCCAAACATGGTAGCCAATGAAGAGTAACCGGCTCAAATGGGTTTGCGAAGGGTTGATAGTGTTTGGATAGCGAGAAGGAAAGCCTTCGTCATCTCAACTGCGCAAAGTCATCACCGTAGAAGGCCTAGACATAGTACCGTTTTACCGCATCCGCATTCACAGCTGTTTCGGGATCATTTCCTTTGATGTCACCCAGATACAGTGCTCTTCTCGGCAATATCTTTCGGATGATGTATGGACCCTTCCAATTAGGAGCAAAATTTCCTTTTTCTTCCTGGTGATGGGGAAGAATGCGTCTTAGCATGAGTTGTCCCACTTCAAAATTCCTAGGACGCACTTTTTTGTTATGAGCGCGGGCCATTCTTTGTTGGTACAACTGCCCGTGACAAACCACGGCCATTCATTTTTCATCAATTAAGGACAACTGTTCTAGCCGAGTCTTGACCCACTTGTTATCCTCAATTTCTGCTTCAACGATTATCCGGAGTGAAGGGATTTCTACCTCTGCGGGTATAACAGCCTCAGTTCCATAGACCAACAAGTATGGGGTTGCTCCTACCGATGTGCGCATTGTGGTGCGATATCCAAGTAATGCAAAAGGCAGCATTTCATGCCATTGTCTGGAGCTTTGAATCATCTTTCTCAGAATCTTCTTGATGTTCTTGTTTGCTGCTTCGACGGCACCATTGGCTTTGGGTCGATAGGGAGTGGAATTTCTATGTGTTGTTTTGAATTATTCGCATACTTCTTCCATCAAACGACTATTCAGGTTGGCAGCATTGTCTATCATGATAGTTGCAAGAATACCAAAGCGGCAAATAATATTAGAGTGTAAAAAATCTACCACAGCTTTCTTGGTGACTGACTTGAGAGTGATGGCTTCAACCCACTTTGTGAAGTAGTCAATAGCAACCAATATGAATCTATGTTCATTTGAAGCTTTTGGCTCGATTGGCCCAATGACGTCCATGCCCCAAGCAACGAATGGCCAAGGTGCTGACATAGGATGCAGTTATATTGGAGGTGCATGGATCAAATCACCGTGCACCTGACACTAATGGCATTTTCGGACAAAGCTGAAGTAATCCTTCTCCATAGCTATCCAATAGTATCCTGCCCGAAGGACTTTCTTTGCCAAAACATACTCATTCATATGAGGTCCGCACACTCCCGCGTGTACCTCATGCATAATTCTTTCGGCTTCCTCAGTGTCAACACATCTCAACAAGTTGAGGTCCGGGGTCCTTTTTTACAAGACATTACCACTCAAGAAGAAACCACTCGCATGCCGTCTAATGGTTCTCTTTTGATCTCCAGTAGCTTGCTCAGGGTATTCTTGCGTTTTCAAAAACCTTTTAATGTCCTGATACCATGGCTGGATGGTTGGTTCTACCTCAACCGTGTTACAATAACCATGCCTTTCCTTGATTTGGATTTCCAAAGGATCAATATGGGCATTGCCAGGGTAAGGAAGCATCGAAGCTAGAGTGGCTAGTGCATCAGCCAGTTCATTGCAACACCAAGGAATGTACCTGAATTCTATCGACTTGAACCGCTTGCTAAGATCTTCCATATGTAGCCGAAAGGGAATGAGCTTAACATCTCGGGTCTCCCACTCTCCCTGGGCTTGCCGGATAATCAAATCTGAATCTCCCATGATCAATAACTCCTTAACGTCTTGATCAATTGCCATATTCATGCCCATGATGCAGGCTTCATACTCAGCGGTATTGTTTGTGCAGAAGAACCGAAGCTTGGCTGTAGCCGGGTAATGTTGACTAGTAGGTGAGATCAAGATTGCCCCAATTCCCACACCTCTGGCGTTTACTGCTCCATCAAAGAACATTTTCCACGCCTGAGCGTCTTCAGATATTGCTTCTATTGAATTTACCTCTTCTTCTGGGAATTAAGTACTCAATTGTTGGTATCCTCGTCAACCAGATTTTCAGCCAAATCATCTCCAACGCCTGGGCTTTCATCGTTGTGCGAGTGATGTAAACTATGTCAAACTCAGTAAGTAGAATCTGCCATTTTGGTGACCTCCCTGTGGGCATTGGTTTCTAGAATATATACTTCAACAGATCAAACCTGGTTATGAGGTAGGTGGGGTAAGCTTGCAGATAATGTCTTAGCTTCTGAGTGACCCAAGTCAAGGCGCAGCAGGTTCTTTCCAACAGAATATATTTTGCTTCATAACTGGTGAACTTCTTACTCAAGTAGTAGATTGCCTGTTCTTTCTTCCCAATTACATTGTGTTGCCCGAGGACACAGCCAAAAGAATTTTCCAATACCGTCAGATACAAGAAAAGAGGTCTCTCTGGCTCTGGTGGGACCAAGACTGGAGGATTTGACAGATATTCTTTGATCTTGTCGAAGGCTTCTTGAAATTCATCCGTCCACTTGACTGTTGCATTTTTCTTCAACAACTTGAATATGGGCTCACATGTGGAAGTCAGTTGAGCAATGAACCAGCTGATATAGTTTAATCTGCCCAACAAGTTCATCACATGCTTCTTAGTTCTTGGAAGAGGCAAATCCCGGATAGACTTTATCTTTGTTTGGTCTAACTCGATACCTCTCCTGCTGACTATGAAGCCCAGAAGTTTGCCTGACGGAACTCCTAATGCACATTTAGCCAGGTTCAGCTTTAGATCATACTTGCGCAACTGCTCGAAGAATTTTCTCAAATCTCGAACGTGACCATCCTGAGTTCGGGACTTGATGATTACGTCATCCACATATACCTCTATCTCCTGATGCATCATATCATGGAAGATAGCGGTCATGGCCCTCATATAGGTTGCTTCGGCATTCTTCAGACCAAATGGCATAACCCGGTAACAATATGTACCCCAGGGTGTTCGTATCCCCAGTAGAGTCGCTAAAGCTGTCGCACCTCTTTTTTTACACAACACCCCGAAGGATAGAATATAAGGGAGTTTTTCCACTATAAGTGACATTATTCGAAATTGGATTATTTATTTAATTTCAAAGTCGCCACTTAGGATAGGTTTGGCTTTTGGTGTCCCAAGTCACCAGTTTATCTTGAATCCCAAATTGAGAAAATTATTTGACTTTCCAAGTGAAGTATGCGAACCAGAAATTCTGACTAAGGAATTCTGTTAACCCGAGGGAAGGTGTTAAGCATCCCCGGAACCGATGGTTCTAGCATGGTCGCTTAAACTATTATAAATGGCTAAATATCAGATTTTAATACACGTCATCCTATAATATAATTTTAAAATTATTTACTGCTTTAAATTAATTTTAAGGAAATTGAACGTCGTCTAAAACATGTTTTTGGATCACGTCACATGAAATGCACCCCGATCTGCGACACATTTTATTCAATGTTTTGGGATTCGGATTTGGGTCACATGAAATGCGCACCCGAGTTTAAGAAGGTAGATTTATTAAAGAACGTGCCTAAAGCGACTATCGCGTTATTAACTTTGCGAGATACCATAAAAATTCGCTAAATGGCACGTCCGATTTCTATATATTTTAATGTAAGTATTTAAAGAGGGCCACGCAATTTATGAATTTTGTTTGGCGCGGTGCACCTCGTTTATTTTTAAGGCCATCCTAAAAGGGACTATTATTCTCTATTAAAGATTGTCTCTAAAGGCCTGATTAATTAACATTATTAATAAACTATATTAAAAGTCATCAATGAATTCGGGCCTCAAGATCAAGTCCAAATTTAAACAAGAGAGAGACCTCTTAATTCAAATATGCTACTTAACTTGGAAAGCCCGAACTTGCATTACAAATTTAAACCCAGAGCCTTAATAAAATCCTTCAGCATTTTTAGGCTTCGAATTTGGCCCAATAGTGAGATATTTTCAACCAGATTTATGAGGAGCTTCCCTAAATGGGCTTCCGAACAGGCCCTGCATGAGGGCGACCAAAATTTGAACTTGGGCCCACGCCGCCCAAGCCTTTGACTTTGATGAAATCAATGGAATTAGAAGGGGGTGGTCCTGGTGTTAATTCTGGACAGCGATTGTATGAATGGGCCATGTTAAATCAATTCCTTATGGCCCAGACAGTCCCGGTATAAACTAGACCAGTATTACTTAACAAATTACTTGATAGTGTAACCAATTTTCAATGTCCATTAACAATGAATCAATGAGCCAAATCCTGCTTTGCTTTTAATGACAAGTGACTGAACAAACTGAATTTAATTAATAAGTTCTAAAAAACTTAAACATGAGTGGCTGAATGTTTCATTTTGCAGAATAGAATTTAATAAACTAGCAAGTCATGATGGGATCTACTAATTTTGTATGAAAAATAGGTCATCTATAACATGTGATCCAAAACAAGCTATTAAGTTCCTAAACTTCACAAATTATAAGTTTTCAGCACCTTCAAATGATTTCAAGCACTTAGATATAGAATATTAACACTAATTCAACACATATGCCAACATGATATTAGATTCGAAAATGCAACTAAACTGTACTAAACAATAATAGATATAGCACTCAAATTATGCTAAAACAAATAGTTTCTACAGTCCTTAATTAGTTATAAATGAAAATTCTAATGAAATTATTAAACTACTAGAAATTCAATAATGGAAATTATCAGAGAAATCGGGCAGCACTTCGTTTTATTTCCAAAACATGAGAGCTACATGATGTGTACCTGGAATTTGAGGCAGAATAAGAAAAAGAAGGCAGAGTCAGCAACAGCTAACAGCAGTTAAAACCATTAGTAATAGGATCAATTTCAAACCCAAAACAATATTACAGCAACCCAGGAATGAATTGCAGAGGAACAGCACAAACAAACAACCAAAATAGACTTGATTGAACCAAACCAGACTTGAAATTAAACCCCGAATACTTCTTACCCAAATTGAATTACTAAGTTTCTAAAATTCTAATAGGAACCCCATCAAGAAAGTTCTAGGGGTTTCCATTTTCAGTTACTATAAGATTCTCTTGTCTAAAATACCTAAACTACCCTTCTATTTATTCTGAAATTATCAACCTATTCAAACTAACCCCCAACCCTGTTAATCTTAGTCCAAACTATCCATGGTTAGTCAATCAAGGGCTGGGGTATTCAGCTATGTCCAAACTAATCCTAAAATTGAAATAAGCAATCTAACTAATCAAATTGATTCTGATCAATACTATAACCTATGGCAATCAGTGAACTAACAATTAATAGCAAAAGAACAGAATTGAAACAAAAGTCAAGTTAACAACAATGGATCAATTAATTGAAACAAACACACAATCAAATAAGAACTAAACCATATGACTGCGATATACGAAGATCAAAGACCTAAATCGAAGAACCCTAACTCAAACAAAATACTGGAAATGAAAGAACAGAAAATATGCATTGGAGGAACACCTACTGTTCAAAGAGAAAGAAAACAAATAAACAAATAAAAGAAAAGGAAAAATTGAGAAACTTACCGATTTCGGCCCTAACTGAATTGACTTTGAATCTGGCCCCAAAAATAATATTATATGTTTGTTCTTTGCCAAAACAAACACATAATATCATTTTTGGAACTATTTGAACACTGATAATCTTCGACTCTTCGACTCAAACTTGGACTCAAACCCTTGATTTGGGATTCGAATAATTTAAACCGGACTTGAAGGAATTCGGCTTAGGGTTCGGGAAGAGGGGGTTAAGGTGAGTCTAGGTTGTAAGTTTGGTTGGGTTCGGAGGCGGCGCCGCCACCAGAGAACAAAAGTGGCGGCTAGGGTTTTGAAATTTTAAGGAATTCTAGTGGGATTTGAGTGGGGATAATGAAGGGATCGTGATGAGGGGGAAACGAATATGCCTTGGTGTAAATTTGGAGGACATTTGATGAGTTAGGTTTTCGGGTCAGGATCTTCTATTCGAGATTCGAGGAGTCTGACAGGGGATTCGAAGGAAACTAAGCCTGGATCTAGAAAGGGGAGGTGGAGGAGCATCTATGGTGTAATTTTGGGGTTATTTGGAGACTCGCCGCCAGCGGAGGCGATTTTCGGCCGGTGGTTTACGGTGGTAGAAGGCGGCGTTACGATCTCTGAGTTAGAGTGAGAGAGACGATAGGGTAGAGGGGGTCTGAGGGTGTAGGGTAACGTTAGGATATTTATAAATTAATCAAGGTGGGTTTCTCAACTGTTGGATCACAAAACCTAGACAGTTGAGATCGATCCGAGCCAAAACGACGTCGTTTAGCACTGGGGGGAGCTAGACCGGGTGTCTCAGACGGGTTTTGGGCTTGTGACCCAGTTTCTTTGGGGGATTGGCTTGGGCTGTCGAATTTTAATAAACTTGGCCCAATTAAACCCTTTTTATTTATTTCCTTTTCCTTCAATTCTTTTCTTTTATTTGTTTTTCTCTCTTTCTTTCTTTTTTTTTTTTTTTTTAGTCTTAAAACTTAAAAAGAAACCCCACAATTATTTCAAACTATCTAATTAAACTACAATTAGTCTAATATTAATTTAAAAGAAATTAACAAAGCTAAGACTAAAATTAAAATCCAACAAAAGAAAACAAGGTTTCTTTGTAGTTTTTCTTATATTTGTAAAAGCCTAATTACTAATTAATCTAAAAATGTAAAAATTAAATTCTAAATGCTCATGCAATTTTTTGTATTTTTATATGTCTTATCATGCACACACAAATAAATATAACACAAAAATACGAAATTAAATCCTAAAAATCAAATAATAAAAGAAACAATCCTAATTCTAAGAATTCTATAGGAGTAATTTAAACGAGGCAAAAATCACATGCTCACAATGTTTACACAAACAAACTATCAATAAGGTTCCGACTCGTCGAACCTCCGAAAAACCCAATGGGTACAACAAAAAAATGCTAAGGTACGATTAAAATTTTCACTAAGACTTTTAGCCGAAAAGAGGAAAAGATTATATAGCCATCCTGGAGGCCATGTTGGCCCAATCTAAAAGAGCCTAAGGGTCAATCTAAAAGAGCCTAAAGGCCAATCTAAAAGAGCATAAGGGCCAATCTAAAAGATCCTAAGGGCAAAAATATATAGAGTACGAGACCTTACTCTCAATCAACTCGGACTCAAGAGTCTCGACATCTCAAGCTTAGACCAAATCAAATTTAGCTCAACGATTAACAAAGCCCTAAGTGGTATTGTATTGATCAATAAAAACTTTAGGGTTTATAATGTTCTGGGTCTGAAACAGTACTCGAAATGATCGTTTGAGTTATATCCTCTAAATACTCCAGAAATAAGAGCAAAATTAAACTCAACAATGAGATAAAAGGTCTTTTTGTATTCCCAGACAATGATTACAAAAGGTATTTACACAAGGGACACTTGCACCAAAAACCACGTAAACAAAATAAGGAAACCTAAATCTACTTCTGGGCAACATCTTCGGTAGCTGCATCTTAAGGAGAAGCATCTTCAAGAGACTCACCCTCGAGAATTTCATCTTCGTCTCCTCCATCCTCACTGGATGAATCGAAAAGCAAAGCAGCAGCCTCCTCTTCCAAAGTCTTTGCCCTTTCAACATCGGCTGAGCGATCGAAGCCGCGAGCATGTACCTCCTCAAGGTTTTCCCTCCGAGACTGTTGCCAAGCATGGCTAGGTGCGCATCGTAACTTAACTTCGACTGCAATAAAGATCTCCTTTGCCCAGGCATTAGCTGCTTCAGTGTCGGCTCGGTACGAAGACATAACTGCCTCAGCACCGGATTTGGGCTTGGCCAGCTCAACAGCAAATTTATCTTTAAGCTCCTCAATTTTGCGGCCCAAGTCAGACTCTCCTCCTTCACAATTTGAAACAAGCATTCGAGTGAAGCCAGCTGCTCCCAAATTGTTTCTTTTTTAGAAGAAAAATCATCCATGCCTTGCCTCTAGCTCAAGGTTTCGACCTCCTTCATCTTTATCTGCTCTCGAAGCTGCTCCACCAGTTCCCCCTTTTGTTGAAACTATAAAATAAAATCATTTGAAGATCGATCAGGATAATCAATTACAAAACTTTGGTGGGAATATTACCTTTTCGGTGAGCTCGATTTTTTCTAGGAAAGCCTTTACCACTGCGGCCCGCCCGAAGATTGTTGATCCTCCTCTATCTTGACTTAGAGGGTTTTAATATTGTCCATCTCTTCTGAGATCTTCTTAAGCTCGGCCTTACATCAAGAAAGATCGGCTCGAGACTTGGAATATGCCTTTTTATGGAGTATCACATCCTACACAAAAAAGGGAAAAGGTTAGACCAAGAACAGCAAGGACAAAGCACAAGCGTAATTCTAAGGATAGAAAACTCACTTGTTTGAAGAGCCAATGAGCCTTATCAAAGATGAAATAAGAATCTAGGTCGAGGCCATCTTCAATCCCTGCGAGGCATTCTCGAAAGATGTTATGCCCTTCTTGGCTCACCCTCACTTCAGAAGATCTCATGTTCTGAGCACCGCGTTTTAGCCCCTCAGAGAATTCGGGACCAGCCGCTGAGTCATCTATATTGATTACCCCATGTGATCCACTCGGGGCATTCTCTTCTATTTGAAGGGGTTCGAGACCGGGCCTTGCCCTCCAAATAGACTCCTAAATGAGATACCATTTAACCACCCGATGGCTCGGGGACATTGCTTGAACTCCCCTCGGAGATCTCTTCTGCTCTAGAATGAACCACGTCAACCACCACTGATTTGACAGACTTCGATGCACTGGTGTTTTCTCTTTTACGGGCTACCAACAGGCAGTTGTCATCCTCTTCTTCCTGCCGATCCCCAAGGCATTGGGCCATTTCCGGAGATAAGGTCACTATATCGGCCTTGGAATTTAGAGCCACACTTTTCTTGGGCTACAAGGAATTTGCAAGCGATCCCCTTTTTGTTTTCTTTTCTATAGAAGGCTTCGGGATCTCTTCTTCACCAGCCGGGGCCGGCCACATAGCAACAGCATCTCTGAGACCTACATAAAATGAAGTAATTACTCCACTAAAGAAGTATAAGAAAACAAACAAGAGAACTCACCATGATTTTTAGCCTCCTATCGGACTTTGGCCAAATCTCGCAAGCAACGCTCCGAATACGAGGAAGTGGAAGCCAGTTTTCGGACCCAGCCTTCGAGGTCCGAGATCGCACCATGAAACCCGAGGGTAGCTGCGCCATCGAAAAGGGGTTACACCAACGGAAAGATAAAGTTGAGGAAAAAAAAGAGAAAGTAGGGTATTAAATAATCATCAACAAATATGTACTTACATTTCATGTTCCACTTCTCGAGGAACAACGTCCAATCAGTAGGAATCCGGTCGGAGGTCCTGACTCGGACATACCAAGTCATCCATCCTCGATTTTTGTCCTCATCGATACTGGAGGTAAGAGATTTAAAGGATTGGTGTTGCATTTTTATCAAGCCACCTCGATAAAGTCAAGGACTGTACAGTCTGATCAGATGGTAGAGGGTGGAAAGCATCCCCTCGACCTGACTCGAAAAGAATCTGATCAAATGAACGATTCTCCATAATGAAGGGTAGATCTATCTAAGTGTCACTTGGTATCATTGGAAAAAGTCGAGAATAACGGGATCTATAGAACCCCTGAGCTGTAATTGCAGGGCCCAGCGTAAACGGGTAGGTATACACGCTTAAGTACCCTGCTTTATATGTAGTGATATCCTCCTCGGCGGAAGGGATCACTATATCTTTGTTCTCCCACTTGAAGTCCTTTTTTACTTGCTCGTGCTCGTCCTCAGTTATCAAACAAACGTATCGAGACATGGGCTTGCTTTCGGCCTGATGTCGACACAGGTTTCTCGATCTTAAAATCGGATGTTATTTCATAAGGCGCAGGAATGCACTCCACAAAACAAGGAGGCACTATCGCTTTACTAATGGTCGGTCGAGAAGATGAAGAAGCTTTTTCTTTTTGGGGAACCGATTTAGATGTCTTAGCCATTGTAATGCAGAAATTCAAGAAAATAGAGAAGATTGATGATGAAGTAGGAACAAATAAAAGAGAAGGGAGAATTCGGGGAAGTTGAAAGAGCTAATGAGCTTTGAGAGCAATATGAGAATAAAGTTTGTAAGATTGTGAAGTTGATCTATTTATAGAGGTCATTTAAGCGTGCTGAGGAAGCCAAAAAGCCGACCGTCACTCTCCTCCAATTAATGACTTTAGGAACCGCACGAAAAGAAACCTTTCAGTCACTTTAGCCGCTGACATCACGAGATTGGCATCAGGATCAAGGCGTCAAAGATCAATTCATTTCTTATCGACCTACTCTAAGAAATGCGGGGACTATCTGTATACGGTCAAAATCAGAGGCCTTCGATTTATAGGCTCGAAGGTCAATCCTGGGCCCAAGTCCGGGCAAGGTCGAGTTCGATCTTGGTGGACCAGATTCCAGTTCGAAGACAGAGCACAACTCGACCCCGAAATAGTACCGTTATGGACTTGTAACAGAATGGGCTAGATTCCTATCACGTCCCCAAGATCATGGCGCAAATCCCCGAACATGATTGTACGATTTCGTACTAGGCGGTTAGACAGCTGTATCAGGAATATTCCCTACTTTAAATAGAATATTCCATAGTTAAGATTTCATATTATATAAGTGGGACCCCAATCATTTGTAACATGTTCTAATAATTGAGAAACGAATATACTCTCAGCTTTTTTGCCTACTGTTCATCAGAATTATCCCTTAACTGTATTGCTCTTACTTTATTTTTCTTGCTTCATTTTTCTTATTGCTCTTAACCCACCTCAAGGACACTAAGCTCAAGGTCACTACTGCTGAGTTACATTGGTTTGATTCCTTTATTTTTTCATATTTTTTATAATTAATTGGTATTGAATCATATCACGTATTTTTAAAACTACAAATCAAATTTAATTATTACTCGTATTTTCGAGATAAACAAATTGTTACTTGTATTTTCGAGGTAAACAATAGCATAGAAGACCATCCAAAACAAAAGTCTCCATCAAGATTTATAAAGGTCTGACGAGAAAGAATAGTTGCTGTGAAATCGCCAACAACCCATTTTCTTGAGCCATGGACCCTTCGTGTTAAGAGTTATGGGCTCATACACTCAAATCCCACACCTTGTCTATTTCATATGCAACAAACATATGCTGTAAACTTTGGTCCTTATATTTCATGTATTTGTCTTTACGTTATTTATGTCCAAGCTTGTATGTCAGTGTCTCTTTGTTTTACTTTTTTTTATTCTTTTTCAATACATAAGCTCGAGTATTTAGGGTCTGAATCTTGTCTTGAATACTTTTTTGCCTACATTTGGATGAGTTTTCTTTTCTCTATACCTCTCTATTCTGAAGTTTCGCTCAACTTGACGTATGCATAGAATTTGGTTATATTGTTGTAAAAATTCACGAAACTAATTCATGGACTTTGGGCCTAATTCAATCTAAAAAAATGAGAGGCATTTGCATCTATACCCGTTTTTTGTGCCACATTTTAACTTGTGCCCGTTTTGCAAAAAAAATTGTAAGCGTACCCGCTTTTTCACATAACTTCAGGCCACGGGGCTGAAGTTTTTCTTTTGTACTGGAAAACTTCAGCTGAAGTTTTTGTCTTTGTAGCCGAAAAACTTCAGCACTAGAGCTTAAGTTTTCCTGTTACTTCCTCCATTCCAATTTATGTGAATCTGTTTGACTGGGTACGGAGATTAAGAAAAAAATAAAGACTTTTGGAATTTGTGGTCTTAAACAAGTTCAGATGGGGCAAGAGTATTTGTGTGGTTATAAAAGCTTCTCATTAAGGGTAAAGTTGTAACTTTAAACTAAATTGTTACCAAATTTAGAAAGGGTTCATTCTTTTTGGAACGGACCAAAAAGGAAATAGGTTCACATAAACTGGAACAGAGGGAGTATAAAATAAAGAGCTTAAGTTTTCCAGTTATTAAATAAAAACTTAAGCAATTTTGCAGCTTAAGTTTTCTAGTTATAAAATAAAAACTTAAGCTCTAGAGCTTAAGTTTTCCGGTCATAAAATAAAAACTTAAGCAGTTTTCCAGCTTAAGTTTTCCAGTTATAAAATAAAAACTTAAGCAGTTTTCCAGTTATAAAATAAAAACTTAAGCTCCAGAGCTTAAGTTTTCCAGTTATAAAATAAAAATGTAGGTAGTTTTCCAGCTGAAGTTTTTCTTTTGTACTGGAAAACTTCATCTCTACAGCTGAAGTTTGCCAGTTATAAAATAAAAACTTCAGCTCTAGAGCTGAAGTTTCTATGTTGTAACTAGGAAACTTCAGCTTTAGAGCTGAAGTTTTTGTCTTTATTTCTTGTACTGCTTCTTGTAGATTCATCAAAGGAATTACATGGAAATATCTAGCAATTTTTGGCGGATAGTCTTGAAATATCATGTTTAAGTAGCTACATATTATTTCCAGTTAAAATTTGTTAGAATGGTCAATAAAAATCTGGCGATTACATATCGTGCAAAGCTAAATCCAGAAAATTTATTTTCTTCGGTTACCGCAAAGCATGAAACTAGCAAGTTCCAATCTCATATTCTATTTGTAAAGGCTTATCTCAAACACTAACTACAGTGAAGAGCAAGAATTGTGGTATTGAAGAAGAAGAAGAAGAAGAAGAAGAAGAAGAAGAAGAAGAAGAAGAAGAAGAAGAAGAAGAAGAAGAAGAAGAAGAAGAAGAAGAGCAGGAGAAGGAGAGGAAAAAGGGAAGCTGAAGTTTTTTAAAAAGTGGGTACGGGTTCAAACTGAAAGACAAAGCGGCTATAGGTTAAAAGGGGGTGCCCAAATAGGGCGCCCCGTGCAATTTTTACCAAAAACGAGCTCAAAAAATGAGGATTGTTCAAGTTCATATAAGGAAATCAGTTATTCCATTCATTGTCGATATGGGACTCAACATCCTCTGTCACACCTAAGGCTGGACGTCTGGAGTGCGGAGGCCCAAGATCAGAAAATCGAGATGGGTCCTGACATAATAAATGGACATTGAATCTAACTCAACCCAAACAGCTAGCTCAAAATGTGAGAATTGTCCAAGTTCATACAAGGAGACCAACTTTCCCTTCATTATTGACGTGGGACTCAACAGAAAAAGAGAAGTTAACATCGAATATATTTAAAGACGTATAGAAAACTGCCGAATGAATTATGATAAAGTGATTCGAAATGATCGATTGAAGCTTGTATCTAAAAACAGGAATACTTTGAATTGCGACTTGATCAGGACAAAAGGTGATACTGCTACAAATAGTAATCTCATAATATGAGTAAAGAAAAAAAATTAGAGTATGACAATTTAAAGCAAATGAAAAGAAGAAAAGCTGGGCAAGGAGAAGAGGCTTCTCAGAAGATCATATGGACAAAAATGAAGAAATGCTGGTGGAACATGCCCACATGCCTTTGCACATGGCATTTCATGACTTGAATTTCAAGTATTAGAGACCTAAACAAATATAAACAGTGTTATAAAATATTATTTTGTAGTGGATATCTATAACTCCTAAAGAAGTTACTCCCGATACTCTTCTTCATTATGTATACTCCCACTACTTCTCACCATTATAGTTGTAACTCACACATCTCCATAACCTCCCCATGATCTTTTCCCATGATCTCAATAGTTAATACCATATTTATGATATCCCCTTATATACCTCAATGCCATCCTATAAATAGAGGGTTTGGACATCACCTTGTACACACTTGGATATTTGAATATATGGAAGAAATAGATTTTCTTCTCTCTTTGTCTCCACATTGTTGTCTATCTTTTTGTTTTATATTATTACTTTGAGCTAAGTTTTGTAATACGTTATCACCACGAATTTTTCACAAAATATGAACACGAAGCGTACGAGTTCCAGGATTATATAAAGATCCATACAGAAGTTCTTTAAATGATCATGGACATGCAAAAATTTCAGATGTGGACATATATAGCATCAACGGATGAAGAAGCAGTCATTCTGATTCAAGCGATAAATTCCAAATTCATTCCCAAAAAAATAAAATACGAAGCTAACACACTTTATGGTGATTTATGGTGATTAATACAGTAAGTAAAGAGTTATAAAATGGTTGAGCTATTAACTAAGGTTTGTATCTCTAACACTGAGACTTCTTTTGTCAATGACGTTGTCGATACCGTTTGTCATAGTATGATTTCTGTTCTTCAAATTTATGTTTTTGTGGACTTTCACTTCTACTGGATCAAATAGATGACCAAATATAATCTTTCAATAGGTTATAAGTATTATTTTACAATACTAGTTATGTAGCATGTCAAATCACATAGCTAGATTGTTGCTGAATTTGCATGATAAAGACTTTAGTGTAATAAGTGTATTCATATTAACCAATATTTTTGCTAGATGCATTTAGTACATTTTAAGTCATGCTAATTTACTTGTATAATTTTATGATGTATAACATACTAACCGGTTATACCGGCGATTTAGACATATTTTGGTACTATTTAATTAACGAATTTTGTCAAGTTACTATGATAGTTGTATATCATATTTGTGCACCACTTAATTCGTTTTATTTGTCCCAACGCTTTATAAGGGTAAGACATCGGGTTCAAGACCTGATGCACTATGGTGATAAGAGTTGGATTTGAGTCCAAACTTAATATGGCCTAGCTTGCTTTTATATGGGTAAGGCATTGGGTTTTAGTCTCAAATGCGCCATATTGATGATATAATAATGACTAAAGAAAAATAACATATTTTTTCATGAAAAAGCATGAAGCATGTCCCACTTGATTTGCACCATTTTTGAAGTGAATGTGGTAGCAGTGCATAATAAGTCTAAACGAAGACAAGTGGTTGACCAATGAACATGGGCGTGACAAAGACAATAATAATAGTCATCATTATGGTAATTGTAAAAATGAGAACAATAAGGGTTCTCAAATATTCCTTCAATATGTGAAGGTGATGTTTGCCATCAATGTGGTATGAAAATAATAAGCATGCACATATGGTTATAGTCTACTTGAAGAGAATGTGACTTGTGAAATGCATTGTAAATGCAAACTCATTCTTGAAAGTGAATGAAAATATATGTGATTCTAAATATGCATAAGAATGTGCTTATGCAAGATTGGATAAATACCATAACTCACCTTTAAGGGAGGTTTGAGAGAGATAAATACATTGAATATTACAATGTGGTTACATAAATATGTCATTGGTCGCGTACATGTGGTATGCCAAAAATGATTTGACATGCCTTATAAAAAGTTATTAAAGGCAAAATTAAAGCAAGAAAAGATTTTGCTTATGATGATTTTGACCATGACAATTATTATGAGATGATTTTCTCCGTGAAGGAGACATTCACCATATAGATAGTGTGACAAAAGATCTTGTAGTACAAAATCAATTAAGAGCTCCGGAAGAGCTAATTTGATACTACCCGAATAAATAAAATTATTCATAGCATTGGTGGTAATAAGTCTCAAAAGAAACTTTTTGAGTTTCAAATATATTAGCCAAAGTGGTTGGCATATTGAGACTATAAATGAAAGAAAGATTGATTATCTTCATATTACTATAACATACCGGGTAAATATGAAAGTTGACCCGACTTTTCTTCTAGTTGTACTACACGAGTATAAGCATGATGATGGAATCACATGTCACAAGTAAACTAGAGGTTTACATAAATAAATATTAGTTGGCATGACCGGTTGGCCATCCCAGTTCAATTATGATGCGAAAAAAATTGATTGAGAATTAACATTGGCATATATTGGAGAAATAGAAGATTTTTTAAGAATTCTCTTATGCTGTTTATTCTCATGATATACCAGCTAAGGTTGGGATTGAATACCTTGATTTTTGGAACGAATAAAAGGTGATATATTTATGGGCCCAGTCACCTGCCACGTGAACTATTTACTATTATATGATTTTAATAGATGCATCTATTGTATGGTCACATGTGCGTTTGTTATAGACATCCAAGGGGGAGTGTTATAAAATATTATTTTATAATGGATGTCTATAACTCATAACGAAGTTACTCTCACTACTCTTCTCCATTATATAGATAACTCTCAATACTTCTCACCATTATAGTTATAACTCTCACACCTCCATAACCTTCCCATGATCTTTCCCCGTGATCTTAATAGTTAATATCATATTTATGATATCCCTTTGTATACCTCAATATCATCCTATAAATAGAGGGTTTGGACATCACATTGTACACACTTGAACACATGAATACATGGAAGAAATAGATTCTCTTCCCTCTTTCTCTCTGCATTATTGTCTATCTTTTTGTTTTATATTATTACTTTGAGCTAAGTTTTATAATAAATAGAAAATATACAAAAATATATATAAAAGAAAGTGTTAGAATGAGTGAGAGACATCGAGTGGCAATTAGAATATGGAAATTTTGAAATTTGGACCAGAACTTAAATCGGAAATTAGGGGACACACACAGGACACAGCCGCAAAGAAGATCATCTGGAAACAAACCTCCCATGGTGATTAAAAAGACTAGTCACTTTAACCAAACTACTCCCTCGGTCCTAGGGTAACATGCATAGCACAACATCCTTCTTTGCATCATTCTATTAATAATGTTCTACTATAATTTTTTACAACTTTTAAGAATTTAACTTTTTTTAAGTTTTCAAATCCTAAGCGTTAATCATACTTCTTTTAAGGGAAAAGATCAAACTAATATTTAAACTCCGTATAAAATCATATTCTAGTATAATATAAACCGACACAAATGAATATTACATAATGGCCGAGCAAGCTTTAGTTTACTCATACGTACTTTCTCTACATATATGCGTTTTCTAATACTCACCCAATCATCCAGTGATAATTATGTCTGTATATTTATCTGTTATAATGCTAATATAATGGCGTACAAATCATATTGTGGTAAAGTAGATGAATTATAATTGATTAGCACTATAATTGTGAGCAAGTAGTGCTAAGTACGGCCAAAATATCCAACTAGTCTAAAACGAACGGTTTGAGCAAGTAGTGCAATCATCATTAAGCATTAATGAATCTTGTATTAATATTAGGACCTATATTCAGCATGTGCAAAAATCATACCTTTTTTGTCGGTAATGTGGAAGTTTTTTTTACTAAGCAAGTCTAACTAGCTGTGTCAACTGGTTGACCAATTTACCGACCAACTTTGGTCGGTATGTTTTTTAAAATTAATGTAAAATATTCTTTTTTCCAGTTTCCGTCCAAGCTAGACGGTTTTTGGTTGCTTTTTTAACTGACCAACATTGATCGAAAAATTTTGATCTGTTTTTTTGCGTATTTCTAGTAGTGCATAGACCAAAATTTTCCAACCAACGTTGGTCGGTTAATTCAGGGGAAGTATTTACCGACCAACTTTGGTCCGGATATTTTAATTTCTGGAAAATAACCGACTAGAGTTGGCCAGTTATTAGGTCAATATTGGTCAAAATTATGAATCACTTTTATATTTACTATCTGAATAATATAAATGTAATTCATTAATACTTTTGTAATACAAATATGAATACACTAACATATATGTAATTAAAGTAGTACAACGAAGCGTGTTTTATATATATATATATATATATATATATATATATATATATATATATATATATATATATATATAGAGAGAGAGAGAGAGAGAGAGAGAAAAGTCAAATGTTTTGTTTTTAATATTCAAGGATGCATCTAAGTTATAAGTCGAAGAATCAATTTACAAACAGATATATTTGATGATAAATTATATACACTAAATGGTCGATGTTGTTAAATTTTAATTTTTTAAAAAATATATATATATTTCATTTACCGACCAACTTCGGTCGGCATTATTTTAAATATAATAATTAAAAATTTAATTTTACCGACCAATATGTTTCCGACCAAAGTTGGTCGGTAAATGTTTTAAATTCTTCAGATGGTCGTTTTAACATACCAACCAACCTTAGTCGGTGTATTAAAACGACCATCAAAATAGCAACCAAGTGTATTTGGTCGGTAACTGGCCATAACCGACCAACGCTGGTCGATTTTTCTAATCAGTATTTATCGGATTTCTTGCAGTGATATATGTAAAGGAAGAAACCATCTATAAAATTTCTCAAATTCATGTTCAATGACTGGGAGAAAGTGTAAAAGCCTTCCTTTTAGAAATAAAACAACAACAACAACAACTACCCAGTATAATCCCACAAAGTGGGGTCTGGGAGGGTAATACGTACACAGGCCTTACCCCCACCTAAAAGGCAGAGAGGTTGTTTCTAATCGACCCGCAACTCAGGAAAAAGAGAAGAAAAAGAGGAGGAAAAAAGAAAACGTTAGTGACTCCAACAAAAATCGCATAAATAGTAAGCTAAACATAAAACCATAAATTACAAAGCATGCAATAATATCTACCAGTAACTACCATAAGGGGGCACGATACAATACGCAAGTATGACCACCTAAAGGGTCATCACCTGTTTCCTCATTCGTTTCGTACTTCCGAGGCTTTGAAAACCTCACTTATAGTTGCCTCGATTTGCATGCACAGTCCGGGCGCATAGCCGGAAAGCGTTTTATGTTGAAATATGTGTAATCTATGAAAGATTTGAAGAATTTTGATATTAATATAATTAAAGTTGACTTTGGTCAACGTTTTTGATAAACGGACCCGGACCCGTAATTTAACGGTCCCGGAGGGTCCGTTGAAAAATATGGGACTCGGGCATATGCCCGGAGTCGAAATCCGAGGTCTAGAACCCGAGTAAAAGAATTTTTCTGAAATTATTAAGAAAAATGGAAATAGAAATTGATTAAAAGACTATGGTATCGGGCTAATATTTTGATTCAGACGCCCAGTACAGGTCTCAAATATGTGTTAAGCGCTTTCTATTAAGTTTGGTCGAAATCGGACGTCGTTTGACGTGTTTCGGACCTAATTATCCAAAGTTAGAAGTTTAAGAAGTTAGAAATAAAAATGATGATTTTGAGGCTTGATTCATTGATTTTGATGTTGTTTTGGCGATTTGATTGCTCGAGTAAGTTTGTAGGATGTTATTGAGTTAGTGTGTGTGATTGGTTGGGAGCCCCGAGGGCTCAGGAGTGAATTGGAGGTGGTTCGGGGTGTTTTTACACTTAGGGAAGTAGCAGATTTTGCTGCATTTTTGCATAGTCATTTTGTACTTCGCGAACGCGGCCCCAGGCTCGCGTTCGCAGTGCTTTTAGTGTTCCCCTTCTTCGCGTTCGCGCCCTCTATTCCGCGTTCGCGGTGCCTTGGATTTCTCCTCTATCGCGTTCGCGTAAGTCAACGGCCCTCTTCAGCGCATTCGCATAAGGCCTCACGCGTTCGCGTAGGCCATCTTTTGGACCCCAGTATTTTTCCTCTTTGCGTTCGCACTTCTCCACTCGCGAACGCGATGGTTGTCAACTTGTGCCCTTCGCGAACGGGACCCTACTGTCGCGAACGCATAGGTTAATTTTGCCCAGTGATTTTTTTTAAGTTTTTAGAAATAGTACATTCGGGATTCTTTCATTATTTCCACACGAGCTCTTCTCCTTCACCCTCCATAGACAAGTTTGAAGAACCTCTTCCTCCATAACTTCATAGGTAAGTGTTCCTAACTTCATTCCCTCTTAATTTCTTCAACTAATCACTAATTTCCTAGCCCTAAATCATGAATTCAAAGTAGAAATTAGGGGTTTTGGGTAGAGTTAGGGTTATGGGAATTTTGGGTGATTCAACCTCAATTTGGGGTCGTATCTTAAAACAAATTATATATTTGAACTCGTGGGGTTATGGGTGACTAGGTTTTTGTCTGAGTCTCGTGTTCGGACCATGTAGGCCTGGTGTCGAATTTTGGTATTTTTGAAAGAATGCTAGGAAATTCATATCTAGTTAATGGGACGTTGCCATTGAGCCTTTATTGATATTATTGAATTAATTATGCCTAGATATTATTGTTTCGAAGCCGTATTGTAGAGGGAAGGCGGTATTTGAAGATTGATTGTTATTCTTTGGACCGAGGTAAGTGTTTGATCTAACTTTGGCTTGAGGAAATAGGATTAGAGTATTAATTGCTAATTGCTAAATGTTGAGCACGGTGTATAGGCATGGTGACGAGTATCTATACACCGGTGTCTAGCATGACCGTGAGTCCTTATTTGTGCTTATTTGGGATTCGATAGTGACTCTTCCTTATAAATTGATGGTTTCTATATGATATGAGAAGAATGAGAAGTAAATGTTATTTTTAAACTCCTTGGAGCGTTGACTCAATTTTTAACTTGATTATAAAGTAAGAAATGAACATAATAGAAAGAGATGTAATTATTCTCTTGACGGGACGTTTTGAGTATCTTGATTATCTTCCTTGCCGGGATTGTTTGAACATATTGGTGTTGCTCCTTGGTCGGGATTTAGTTGTTCTTCTTTGTTCTCCCTTGCTAGGATATTTAATGTTGTCTGTCTATTCCCCCTCCTTGCTTGGTTATGATTGTTGTTTGGGTGAGGAAGAGTAATTTTGCACGAAGGGTCATTCCGTGCCATGTTTGATTATTTATGCACGAAGGAACATTCCGTGCCATGTTTGGTTTTTTATGCACGAAGGAACATTCCGTGCCATGTTTTAATTATTTATGCACGAAGGGACATTCCATGCCATGTTTTGATTATTTATGCACGAAGGGACATTCCGTGCCATTTTTGATTATTTATGCACGAAGGAACATTCCGTGGTTTTGATTATTTATGCACGAAGGAACATTCCGTGCCATGTTTGATTATTTATGCACGAAGGAACATTCCGTGCCATGTTTGATTATTTATGCACGAAGGAACATTCTGTGCCATGTTTGATTATTTATGAACGAAGGAACATTTCGTGCTATGTTTGATTATTTATGCACGAAGGAACATTTCGTGCCATGTTTTAATTATTTATGCACGAAGGAACATTCCGTGCCATGTTTTGATTATTTATGCACGAAGCAACATTACGTGCCATGTCTTTATTATATTAGCACGAAGGATCATTCCGTGCCATGATATGAGAGTTATGTGAGAAAAATCATGAAGGTTGATGTCGTGTACTTTATTTGATTTCTTATGGTGAGAATGAGAGTAAAAGCACGAAGGTTGATGCCATGCAACTGTTGATTTTCCTGCTCTCATTAATTATTGTTATT
>MU743507.1:4272-66968 GCA_026770625.1 Nicotiana glauca | reverse complement strand
TAGTTTTGATAATTAGGGTCATATTAGTTAAATCTGATAGTTAAATAATTTAGGGGGTAAAAGGGCAAAAGGGCAGTAGGTTACTTAGTAAAAACAATCAAATTTCAGGGGTGTTTTGGGAATCTTAAAAGGAGCCATTAGTAATAAATCAAAGGAAGTGGGGGTAGTTTGGGCATAGGAAAAGGGCAATAGAGTAGATTTTTAAGAGAAGTGAGGGCAAATAGGGGATTGCACTAGGTTAGAAGATTCTAGATTGGGGTGTTAGCATAATTTTTAATAAATAAGGATAGTTATTTGAATTACAAGTAAAAGTATAAGGATAAAACTGAAATAAAAAAGGGACTAAAATACAATTAATAAATTTTGAAGTTCCCTCCAAATCCAACTCTATAAATAGGCATAGAAATACCTCATTTTACAAGTTTTGAAATCTGAAAAAATATCCATCAAGTAATTTCTGGCTTTATAGATCCAATTTTCGAAAGTCTTACTTCCAAAACTCAAAAAAATTAAAATTAGTAGAAATATCCAAAAATCCACTGTTTCATTGACCTTTAGTTCAGTTTGAAGGCTGTGTGTTGATTTGATCTCGATCTAATACTTGAAATTCGGTAAAATTGCACTGGATAATCGAAGTGTGACTTCTTCTGGTTTTAAATCTCTTGCTGTGGTTTGAGCCTGGGTGTTGTGAGGCTGTGTTTGAGTTGAGATAGCTTGTTGCTGTTGCTGTGTGAATTGCTACTGACCTTTCGGTTTTTCCTTTCTATTCCTCCAGGTACACATCTGTATCTATGCTGTGAATTTGAGTTCAAAATATGGAATACAATGTCTGTTGACGATCCTTTTGAATTTCTGTACTTAGTCATAGTTTGAATTGTATCAATTTTAGATTTTCTAGACAATATTTATATTTTAAACTTGGACTGATGGACTGATAATCATTTAATTGTTAGATACAACATAGTTCTGTTACTGTGTAGGATGATCTTATAGGTAGTTTTTTTTTAGTTCAATGTTCTATTGTATGTTTGAACTTTCAGAATGTTTGGAATGTTTGGATTAGTATTTGACTATATTAATATGTTTGAAGTACTAGGATCCTTTATAATAATAGAGTAAATTGATAGATTTGGATTTCATTTAATATAGTATGTAAAATCTGGAAGTGTTTTGTTAAGCTGCCTATTGTTTAATTTTCATTCTAGTATAGAAATTAACAAATGCAAATAGTAATGTGTTTAAGTAAATTTTTTTTAGCATACCAATAATTTTTTTTTTCGTAGTTCAGTTGTTCATTAGAATTTTGAACTAATAATAATAGTTAAAATCTATTTTGAAAGCAGTAGGTTTAGCATTAATAAAATCATTTCAATTTTTTATAATCCAAACTTTTGTGTTCGTTTATTTGCTGATTACTGAGAACGCACTTATAAGTAGTAAAAAACAATGTTAATAGTTAATAAGTTGTAAACTTGTTCCAAAAATGATTCAGTCCTTTGCCCTTTATTTGGTAGTATACTATACCGTTATTCGTCTGGGCTGGATCAGAAGCCCAAGGGAGAAGTAACATAATTAGCGAAATTTTTGGGCCATCAATTCTAGGCCCAGAACTGCAAAGAAAAATTATTAAAAGTCCAAATAGAATAAATGCATATTAAGAATATAAGGAAATTAAATTCATAGTCATAGGTTAATTAACTTTTAGAGACAAAAATTTATAGTTACTTTTAGGTTGGCCTTTTAAATAAAAAATGAGACGAGCCTCGCCAAATCAAATATAATAATTGCGGGGCCCCCAATAATTGCTTATTAAAAATACTAAAAATTGGAAGGACCGTTTCACGAATTTTACGGTCTTTCCCAAAGATAATAAACACGTAGTCACTTTAGGCGCGTATGTTGATAATATTATTTTCCCAAATATGGGTGCAAATTTATGTGACCCAAATTCAAATCTCAACGAAGTCGAAATGTGTAAAAGCCACGGGCGTACTGGTACGGCGTGGTTCGAGATACATTTTCACGACGTTGTAATTCTTGTAAAATAAATAATAAATATAAATATAAAAGCGAGTTATTAATAAAAAGCACATAAAAATCGAACATGTATTGAAATCAGATAAAAATTAAATACAACAGTTGAGCGACCGTGCTAGAACCACGGAATCCGGAAAAGCCTAACACCTTCTCCCGGGTTAACAGAATTCCTTATCCGGATTTCTGGTTCGCGGACTGTTAACAGAGTCATATTTTCCTCGGTTCGGGATTCAACCGGTGACTTGGGACACCATTAATCTCCCAAGTGGCGACTCTGAATAAATAATAATAAATCCCGTTCCGATTGTCCTTTAATTGGAAAAACTCCTTTACGCCCTTCACGGGGTATATTAATCATAAAAAAGAGGTGTGACACCAAGCTTGGATTAGTGGGTGTCATCCACCATCAGTCCCCAATGCCCAACATTATGCTCCAGAGCCAACTTTCAAGTTCTCAGGTCCATACTCCCATGCTCCTCATTTTGAGCCTCTCGGTGAGACTACAAAGCTTTCTAAGAAAGTGGAGCAAGATGAGATATCCAGAAAGCTGAAAAGGTTTAAGATGCCAAAGTCTAATTTGTATGATGGGCGGGGAGATCCAGTAGCCCACCCGAGGGGCTATTTCCATGAAATGAAAAGTGTTGGCGAGAAAGATGATTTGTTGATGGCGTATTTCAGTGAGAGTCTGACTGGGGCAGCTTTGGAATGGCATAATCGTCAAGATGTTGGGAAGTGGCATACATTGGGTGACATGGCTCAAGATTTTGTGCGGCACTTTCAGTATAATAAAGACATCATCCCAAACCGTTCCTCCCTATCTCAGATAGAAAAGAAACCCAAGGAAAGTTTTAGGGAATTTTGGGCAGATGGAACGAACAAGTTGCTCGGGATAGTCCTCCTATTGATAGAAAAGATATCGCTGAGCCCCGCCGACGACAGGGTCCGGTGGTCGTTCTTGCTAAACATGTTCAACCTCAACTCCAACCCCAAACCCATCCCCGAACTCCACCTAATCCACCTCAGTATTATCCTCCGAACAACATCCGGTCTTCTGTCAAACCATCAGGTCACTTCTTTTGCCGACGATAGGGTCTAGTGGTCATTCTTGCTAAAAGCTTTCAGCCTCAATACCAACCCCGTGAACTTCCCCAAACTCCACATAAGCCACCTCAGTATTATTCACCGAACAACATCCGGCCATCTGACCAACCACCAAGTCACTCCCTAAGGCGAGCAGCAGCATCCCAAAGCTCTCGTGTGCCTCCACAGCATTTTTAAGCATCCAACAATTCTAGAAAACTGAATCATGGAGGGAAATGAAGGCAAAAGAATAATTTCACACCCATCAGAGAATCCTACACAAGTTTGTTTGAAAAGTTAAAGCATTCTGGCCTGATTGAGCCGCTCCTTAGCTATACTTTAGATCCAAATGCGAAAGGCTTTGATCCTACTATTCGATGCATGTACCACTCTAATGTCCAGGGGCATAGCATTAAAGACTGTCACTCTTTGAAAAGGGAAATAGAAAGAATGATTCAAGAAGGGGTAGTTGTGGTCAATGACAGTGGCAGGGAGCATGCGAATCCTCTTGGGAACTTATTGATTAAAGTTGATAATGGTATTGGCAATATTGATGCGAAACTCAGTGGCTAAGACGCCATGCTTGGTAATTGGGAAGATGCTCCATTTCTTGGTCAGCCGGAGTGGAGTTTTCGGTGGTTTACTTTGTTGTCATTTCTGTTGTTCGGGTTATTTCAGGGTTGCAATCCAGATATTGTCTTGTGACTCAAACCCTTCTATCCTTTCATTTTTGTCTAGTCGTAGTAGCTCATTTAGTGCTGTCTAGGTTTGTTCCAGGGTTGTACCCCAGTTTGTTTTATTTGCTTTGTTATTCGAACCGTTTCACCGTCTGTCTAATGCAATTTCCTATCTTTGTTGTTTCTAGTCATTTTCTTTGTTTAGTTCTCTTCTATCATTCCATTTTGTCTTTTGTCTAAATACTGGTTCTAGTGACATGATATGCACGCGTAATCCTCAGCCTGGTTTTAAAAGTCAGTTTAGTCATGAAATATTGAAACAATTTTGAAGATGCAGGGACATTTGAGGGAAATAAGTGAAGGAACTTTGAGATCATTTGAAATCCAAACCATGTGAAACTGGGGCAGATATAACATAAAGAATCCATAAAGGCAAGTTTGCCAAATTGACAGGGGACGTTCGTGGTAAGGAGAGTAAGAGTGTTGTCCAATAGTGCTTTGTATTCAATAAATGAAGAAGGCAAATGTGTGGATATGATTATAAAGTTTGGCACAATCAAAGGATGATTTGAATATTTTCTGTGGTTATTTAACTGTGTTATTTGTACTTGCCATGTTTTGAAGGTTGGAATGACGAAGGTATTTTGTTCTGCTATCTAAACACTTTATCCTTTGTTACCCTTTGACCCTTATTTATTTTCTTTCATACCCCCTCTTTCGGAATCGGTAGCAAGGATCAAAAGTACAAGCGTGAAAGAATAAGTAAAGAAAAAAAGAGAAAAGAGAGAAGAAAAAGAAAAAAAAGAGAAAGAAAAAAAAAAGAAGAAGGAAAAAGAGAAAAGAAAAGGAAAAAATGACAAAACAACAAAAGAGAAAATGAAGAAAGAAAAGAAGAGAAGAGAAAGAGGAAGAAAAGGAAGGAAAAATCACAACAACAAAGTAATTTCTATGACATGAACTACGTTCGACATGATTCCTTTTAAGGATATGTAGGTAGCCTCACGGTTCGGTCTCGCCAAAATAAAAATCCAAAAGTCCCCAAGAAAGAAACTGGGGCAAAAGTTGTGGTTGTTGTAGGAAATTTGATTTTGAAAGTTATAATTTTGAACCCCATTTGAACTGCTTCGAGCCTTTGATACCCTTCTTTCTAATGCTATCCAAAATCCCACGTTACGGTCCAAAGAAAGACCTTCTGATCAGTCTTCGAGAGATGCCAAGTCGAGCAAGTAGAGGTGATTCATGTCAGGGGCAACACTTCGGTCCAAACAAGGGAAATGAAAAATGAAAGAGTCTTATTGATAAAATCCCTCACGGGTACTGCAAGGCGATGAAAGCTGAGAGAAGTCAAAAATGAGAGAGTCTTATTGGTGAAAACCTTCACGGGCACCATAAGGCGACGGTGAGTTGAGAGAAAAACCAAAATGAGAGAGGCTTGATGGTGAAAACCATATGGGCACTACAAGTTGAATAAGAATTGAGAGTTAGATGGGAATTCACCAGACGAAGATTGTGAAATATGACTAATGACAGAGCAGCGAAGCCCGGTTTCACGATTTGGGGGTATAATAGGAGCTGAACATCAGATTTTCTTAACAGAATAGGCCATAGGTGCATGTCAAGGTCATTAGAGTCTATATCCACATCTGATAGGTTTCTACTTTGTAGTTTTCTTGTTAGGAGTCATCTCTTTCCATTGTCCTTCTACTATATTCCTTTTGTCTTATTTATTTCCTCATCTTGAGTCTGTTTGGTCAAAACAAGTGAGAAATGACTTCAAAATCTGCCACCAGCTTTCCAATTGCACAAGACAAGATCTGGCTAGCACATCCAAATGGCATAAGTCAGGAAAGAACTGCAAGCGCACTGAGTTGGTAACAATCAACATGCTTTGGGATCCTTGTGAAATACAAAGGTTTGGTACATATCAATTCATGAAAAATGCAACAGATGAGAGGTTAGGGTGAACAAATCAAAGGTATTTCCTATGAGTGGATTGACAAAGGGTGGTAAACTAGTGACGAACAAAATCTTCCAAGTAGAAATCAAAGTTATCATGGCAAATGAGGGAGTCGTAGACTACAAGGATAGGACCAGTGGCTTAGAAAGAACAACATACACAATGGGGGGTGACAAGTGTCGTGCCTTGGGGTTCATGTGAGACACAAAGGTTGGTAAATGTCAGTTAAGGAGCAATACAACACGTAAAAGGTATGGGGTTTGAATGGAGAAGCGGTATATTCTGTGTTAAGGGCGACAAAGGAAGTGGTTAGTTAAGGAACGAGCAACGTCGTCGAATGGAAAACAAAATGAAGGAGCAACAGGCCTCAGGGCCGAGGCTAGTGGTTAAGTCAAGAAAGAACAACATATACATGGAGTGGGGGCAATGGAAGTGCTTTGGGATTCATGTGAGACACAAAGGTTGGGGAGGTGCCAGTTCATGCAATGCAACAAATAGAGAATATTGGGTTTAAACGGAGAAGAGGTATTTTTTGTGATAAGGGTGACAAAGAAAGTGGTTAGCCAATAAACAAGCAAGGTCTTTGAGTGGAAATCAGTCATCATGGGAAGTTGAAGGAGCAATCTCCCTCAGAGTTCAAGGCCACAAACTAACCACCACATTTTAAAATGACAAGATTTTTCATTGATTGAAACAGGGGCAGAAAATTTCGTTTGTTTCGGAGAAACTCTCCGTAGGGGAAAGAGCAAGAACCAAAATAGGTTTGAATGTAAACTCTCAGGACCCTCCTGGAAAATGAGACTTAGTTTAAATTTCAAAATAATCATGAGTAGCATAATTTAGCATAAATGTACCCCAAATACCCCAAAGGAATATAAGTTGGTTTCAAAGTTTGCATGTTTAAGATAGGATTCAATTAGAAGTTTTCAGGACCCTCCTGGATAATGGGACGTAGTTTTAAGGTCTTCTTAGATAACAAGATATAGTGGAAGTCATACCTTCAGTAGATATAGCTTAGGTTAAAACTGTCTTTTAACTAGAAGTTGTCAGGACCCTCCTGGATAATGGGGAGTAGTTTAAGACCTTTTAGACAACAAACGTAGTGGGAGTAATACCTTTAGAAGATATAACTTAGGTTCGTAATTGTTAGGAGTTGTCAGGACCTCCCTGTATAATATGACTTAGATTTCAAATTCTTAGTAATATTTGGTAGAATAATTCAGTTTAACACTCACCCATGTGCCCAGCCACCAAACGGGGGCAAGAGATTTTCTTTGTTGTATTGTTGAAATCAGGAGCCAGCCTGGAGAACATAGGAATACATTTCAAGTATTAGAAATCAGGAGCCCGCCTGGAGAACAGAGGAATACATTTAAGTTTTAGCAGACAGGAACCTGCCTGGAGAACAGAGGAATACATTTCAGGTTTTAGCAGTCAGGAGCCCGCCTGGAGAACAGAGGAATACATTTCAAGTTTTAGCAGTCAGGAGTCCGCCTGAAGAACAGAGGTATTAAAATTCAAGTTTTAGTTTTCAAATTCTTATTAATATCTGGTAATATGATGCCCATCCACCAAACTGGGGCAAGATATTTTCTTTGTTGTATTGTTGAAATCAGGAGCCCGCCTGAAGAACAGAGGAATACATTTCAAGTTTTAGCAATCAGGAGCCCGCCTGGAGAACAGGGGAATACATTTCAAGTTTTAGCAATCAGGAGCCCGCCTGGAGAACAGAGGTATACATTTCAAGTTTTAGCAGTCAGGAGCCCACCTGGAGAACAGAGGTACACATTTCAAGTTTTAGCAGTCAGGAGCCCGCCTGGAGAACAGAGGTATACATTTCAAGTTTTAGCAGTCAAGAGCCCACCTAGTGAATAGAGGTATACATTTCAAGTTTTAGCAGTCAGAAGCCCGCCTGGAGAACAAAGGTATATATTTCAAGTCTTAGCTGTCAGGAGCCCGCTTGGAGAACAGAGGTATATATTTTAAGTCTTAGCAGTCAAGAGCCCGCCTGGAGAACAGAGGTATACATTTGAAGTCTTAGTAGTCAGGAGCCCTCCTGGAGAACAAAGGTATACATTCAAGTTTTAGCAGTCAGGAGCCAGCCTGGAGAACCAAGGCATACAGATCAAGTTTCAGCAGTCAGGAGCCTGCTTGGCGAACAGAGGCATACAGATCAAGTTTCAGCAGTCAGGAGCCCGCCTGGAGAACAAAGGCATACATTTCAAGTTTCAGCAATCAGGAGCCCGCTTGTAGAACAGAGGTATACATTTCAAGTTTTAGCAATCAGGAACCCGCCTGAAGAACAGAGGAATACCCTTTAAGTTTTAGTAGTCAGGAGCTCGCCTGGAGAACAGATGTATACGTTTCAAGTTTTAGCAGTCAGGAGCCCGCCTGGAGAACAGAGGTATACATTTCAAGTTTTAGCAGTCAGGAGCCCGCCTGGAGAACAGAGGTATACATTTCAAGTTTTAGCAGTCAGGAGCCCGCCTGGAGAACGGAGGTATACATTTTAAGTTTTAGCAGTCAGGAGCCCGCCTGGAGAACAGAGGTATACATTTCAAGTTTTAGCAATCAGGAGCCCGCCCGAAGAATAGAGGAATACATTTTAAGTTTTAGAAGTCAGTAGTCTGCCTGGAGAACAAAGAAGTACAATTCAAATTTTATCTTTCAAGTTTTTAATGATATTTGGTAACATGATTTAGTTTACAACCACATGCTCACCCAGCCACCAAACTGGGGCAGAAAATGTTCTTTGTTTTATCTATTTTGTTGAAGTCAGGAGCCCGCCTGGAGAACAGAGGAATATATTTCATGTTTTAGCAATCAGGAGCCTGCCTGAAGAACAGAGGTATACATTTCAAGTTTTAGCAGTCAGGAGCCCGCCTGGAGAACAGAGGTATACATTTCAAGTTTTAACAGTCAGGAGGCCGCCTGGAGAACAAAGGTATACATTTCAAGTTTTAGCAGTCAGGAGCCTGCCTGGAGAACAGAGGTATACATTTCAAGTCTTAGCAGTCAGGAGCCCGCCTGGAGAATAGAGATATACATTTCAAATTTTAGCAGTCAGGAGCTCCCCTGGAGAACAGAGGTATACATTTCAAGTTTTAGCAATCAGGAGCCCGCCTGGAGAACAGAGGTATACATTTCAAGTTTTAGCAGTCAGGAGCCTGCCTGAAGAGCAGAGGAATACATTTCAAGTTTTAGCAGTTAGGAGCTCGCCTGGAGAACAGAGGTATACATTTCAAGTTTTAGCAGTCAGGAGCTCGCCTGGAGAACAGAGGTATACATTTCAAATTTTAGCAGTCAGGAGTCCGCCTGGAGAACAGAGGTAGACATTTCAAGTTTTAGCAGTCTGGAGCCCGCCTGGAGAACAAAGGTATACATTTTACTTTTTAGTAGTCAGGAGCCCGCCTGGAGAACAAAGTTATATATTTCAAGTCTTAGCAGTCAGGAGCCCGCCTGGAGAATAGAGGAATACCTTTTAATACAGCAATCAGGAGCCCGCTTGGAGAGTAGGGAATGCATTCAAGTTTACCAGTCAAGCATCACCCGGGGAAAGGAAAATATCTCAAAGTGTAGTCAGTAGTCAGGCAGCCACCTAGAGAAAGGGCAAAACACCTAAGATCACAATTCAAGTCAACAACAAAAGAGGCTTGCGGAAAGAATGCGAGTCAACAGTCTGAGACGACCAGCGGAAGTTGGTCACAATCCAAAATAATAAAAGAAGAGGAGAAACAAAAAGAAGGCAAAAGTGAATCCAAATTCAGAAGTAGAGAAAGATATGAATTGCTTAAGGCATGATTGGAGTCACAAGCGTGGTGTGGTGTCCAGGTTTGGTCCGAAAAGCTAAGGAAGAATGAATTAGCACCTGCAACTACCAAGCATCAAGGTTCAGATCCAAAGTCTACATGAAGAACCATTCAAGACTCAAGATCAAGCTTCAGAAGACTTATAGATAGGAATTCTGTAACTCGTAGTTGACAGGCTTAGCTAGTCTTTTTCATGTGTTGATTTTTGATGTAATAATAGGTCTACGAACCGGAACCTCAGCGGAACGGCACCTCGACTGGCTCTCCACCTCGGCGTACTCCATCATCTCCCTCACTTCTGAACTACACGTGGCCTGATTCCTTTATAGCCAAGGATATGTAGGGAGCTCAGATACTAGGGCTTGGTCACATTTCCCTTTTCCCTTAGTTCTAGTCTCTCCAAATAAGGGTCTGGTCAAAACACCTGTCTAGTCGTTCTTTTTCTGAAAACTCTTCGTGTCTCCAGTCAAAGAGGGGCAGCTGTAGATATGTGATTTTTGACCCTCCCCAAGATTTTTCATATTTTAGCATGTAAATATTTAATTTAGGCCTAATAGCGCTATTTAAATTAATTTTGATGCTTTTACTTTATTTATTACAAGAAAAATAAAAATTACAAAAAAATATTTTAGTTTATGTATTTTTCATAAATTCAAAAAAAAAACACAAAAATAGTACCTTATTTTTATCTTTATATAATTTTGAAAATAAAAAATATTTTCATGTCTAGTTTAATTAATTAGGATTAACTTTGGCATTGTGTAGTATTTCTATCTTACTTTTAAAAAAAAGTCATTGTGTAGTCTAGGGACCCTTCTAGACTCTTCTATGGGATAAAAAAAATAAATAAAAAAGACCCTAAGGACTTAACACTAAAAGACCTAGGGACTAATTGGCAAAATACACAAAATGTAAACCTAGACTCTACATCTATAAGACTCGAAGGAGCTAAAAATAAGAAAAGGGAGAAAAGAGCCTAGACCTTCAACGCAGCTTTTTACATCAAAAAATGGCCCCAAAAATCTGAAGGAAAAACGCAAAAAAAAAAAAAAAAAAAAAAAAAAAACAAGAGAGAAGAAGAGAGCACACTTCACTCATCTTCCTCCTCTAAAAACAATGCAAATTTCCAGCAAAAGAGCCACGAAACAACACCATTTTCTAGATTAAAAACCAGCAGCACTTTCTCCTTCAACCAAGCAAAACACCAGCCCCATTCTCTCCATTAAAACTCAGCTGAAAGCAGCCCCAATGTACCCCTATTCTGCACGAAAAACGAGCTCGAATCCACCCTAAAAATGACCTCAAAACAGCTCCAAAAACGAGCTGAAAATCTACCCGGAAATGCAGCCATGGACCTCCATTAACCAGTAGTCAATACCACCAAAATCAGCTCCCTAAAAGCTCTCGAAAACTGCCCTCAAATCCAGCAAAATCAGCCACATAATAGCCCATAAACTAGCTGCAAACAACCATGAAGTAGCTGCTCCAAAAAACGACCTGAAACAGTAGCTCCAAGAGTTGAAACAACCACCCGAAACCAGCTGAAACGCAACACCGAACCACCCCAAAAATGGTCGTTGTCACATCATGTTTTCCGACGAACAGAGGTCCATTTTAACTGTGTAAGCCACCCAAGTTCAGTCGAGTTTTTGAGTTGGATTCAAGGTTTCGGGCGGCGACGCGGGTTTCGATCAGATCGTGGGTTGTTTGTGCGAATGTTTTAGCAGTTCTTTGCTCTTTACAATGTATTGAAGGATATATTTCAAATATTAAAAGGTCAGTTCATTTTCTTTTTCTTCACAAATTATTTCTATCATTCTTCTTATAATTTTCTTGTCACTGATTTGGAGTTTCACATTTGGTTAATTGGATTTGTCATCTTATGTGAGTGGGTGTGCAATGTTGAGTTTTGGTTATTAAGATTGTTTCATTAATGTTGAGTTTTCTTATTTGATTTGTGAAATCAATATCGAGTTGTTATTAAGTTTATCTAATTAAGGTTGAGTGGAAGCAATAGATAACGTTAGTCAAGTTGGTTCCAGTAGGTGATTTATCAAGAATGAATATTATGTTAGTGGATTTTGCCTTGATCTAATACATTTGTTTAAGTTTTTTGTTAGAAGTTTTCTCTTCAAGAATGGTTTTGTATGCTGGAATTTTGAGAGAGAGATTGAAGTTAGAATTGGGTTGTTGGTGAATGTTTGTGGGCCATGGGGAGTGACCGAAGAATTGAAAATTGGTGAACCTTTCACGCTTAAAAGTATTGAGTTGATTTAGTTTGGAAAAAATTCTATCAAGCCCAATAACATCATTAATTTATATCATTTTTCCCACACATAATTCCATAATCCATGGCCCTTGGACAATTCATATGAACTCTTTAAAAATTGAGGTACGCCATTAGTTGAATTTTCCATGGCCCTCGCAAACTTGAAAATGCGTAGTTACTTTAGGCACTTAGTTTAAAATTACCTCCCGAAACTCGAGTGTGCATTTTATGTGACCCAAATTCAAATCTCAACAATGTTGAATAAAATGTGTTTCAGATTGCCGGTGCATTTCATGTGACGCGATCCAAAGATATATTTTAGACGACGTTGAAATCTTCCTTAAAAAAATTAAAGCGATTTAAAGTTAAAATGCACATAGGTTCAAAAATGTTTTAAGATCAGATAATAGGCAAATTATAATAGTTGAGTGACCGTGATAGAACCACGAAACTCGAGAATGCCTAACACCTTCTCCGGGGTTAACAAAATTCCTTACTCAGATTTCTGGTTCGCGGACTGTAAAACAGAGTCAATCTTTTTCTCTATTTGGGATTTGAACCGGTGACTTAGGACACCATAAATTATCCCAAAGTGGTGACTCTGAATCTTTAATTGAAATAATCCCATCTCGATTGTTCTTTAATTGAAAAAACTCCATTTATTATACCCTCCCGGGGGTGTAGGAAAAAGGAGGTGTGACAGATATTACATGTTATATTCTACCTATTTCATGTCTGCCTCTAACTTAGTTGTGTATGATAGTATGATACGAAAAGATATGTTATGTTGGTACTCTGTTAATTAAGGTACCGGGTGCCCATCGTAGCCCATCGATTTGGGTCGTGACAGTTTGTGAATTGCTTTTAGGTACTAAATCGTTCTTAACAATGATGCTCCCAAAAATTTTCCATTAGGGGAGGAGGTAGACTATGATAATGTGGATGAGATTCAACTTGAGCCTCAAGCACAAAGGAGAGGCCGACCGCCTCATGATAATATTCCAAACCCTCCCCGGCTCCACTAAGGGTAGCACACCGGGTGCTGCCCAACAAAGGCTATGTAGGTGGAATAGTACCGCTCCGAATTAGGGCGGGCAACTTCCAAATAACCAATGTCATGATTACATTGTTAGAGAGATGGATTTCTTCATCGGAGATCTACACCAAAATGCCTACAAGCATGTCAAAGATTTTGTTGACACGTGTTGGGGGAGCAAGCAACCAACGTTTCTGAGGACGCATTGAGATTAAGGCTTTTTCCATTTTCTCTAAGGGGGAAGGCTTTGGATTAGCTTGAAAGGTTTCCCAACCATTTCATCACTACTTGGGATGAGTTGGACGAGAAATTCATAGCAAAGTTCTTCTCGCCGGGACATATGGCGACTCTAAGAGATGAGATCCATGCTTTTAAACAAGAGCCAGATGAACCGCTTCATAAGATTTGGGAAAGGTATCGGATGATGGTTAAAGAATGTCCGAACAATGACATGACCGAAGTCATGATCCAACAAAAATTCTACCGTGGCATCAACACCACCAACCAGTGTGTAGTTAACTAACTCACCAGGGGAAACTTCATGAACATGCCTTATGCTGAGGCATGTGATATACTTGATGAGACGGCGGATACTTCCTCAGCATGGAAAAGTCGAGCTAATGTGTCCCAAGGTGATCCCAATGTCATTCACCCATACAAAGAGCTCCATGACCGCGACCAAGTAGTAGCTGAGTTAACTACGACCATGAACCAGTTGGTCAAAGCTCAATTACAACAAGTTCAAGGTCCAAAACAAGTGAATGCCATGGAAGGGGTAAATATGATGGCCAACAAGAGGCGGTAAAGAGGTCAACAAGTTCAAGGAAATCCGGATCAATTTGAGTAAAGTGGTAGTGGTTACAATCAAGATGATGCGTATGATGATCAAAGAAAAGAGGTTCAGTATGTGAACAACTACCAAGAACAACATGGCAATGTTCCGAATCAACAACAACAAAGATCCTAAGGAAATTAGGAAAATCAAAATCAACAAGGAAATTGGAATAATGGCAAGAACAAGGAAATTGGAATAGTGGCAACAACAAGGAATTGGGGTAAACTCAAGAAATTGATAGCCCCAATTAAAGGTTTAAACCTAGAGATAGTAATACCCGGCTTGAACTGACATCACTTGTATTGCATGAATACCCATTTGGACTTGAGAAAGCCAAATTAGTCAAAATCACTCAAATTACTAAGAGGTATAGAGTGAGTACTTGGGTGTAATAGTTATACTACGACCCTAATTAATCACATTATTTCCCTAGATTCTTGCCACCCATTAGATATCTACCTAGGCAGAAGTCACTACCCTAGTCCCTTAAAATCATTGAAAACAACCAACAAAATATTGTACTTAGTTTCAAATTTTGCATGCTATAGAATAGAAATAGAAGTAGAAAACAAACCAACCATTTGTGGAAGTGAAATTAAAAGCAATACCCGTATCTCAACTCGGATATAAACCTTACTCCAAACTAATTAACTCCTTGCGGATTCGATCCCGACCTTTGTTGGGTAAAACTGCATCGACCATCCTTGCTACTCAATAGTAGTACCGATTTGGAATCGATCATTTATAGACAAGTGAATCAATTTGATCCTAAAATGATAAATAAATGAAACAAGAATATAAGACTTAGCGTTGAAATCAAGATAAAACATCAGAAATCTCGGTTCCGGGAGTAGGGGTCCCAGAGACAATATCAACAATATTAACAAGCAAGAAGGCAAAATATTATTGAACTTTGAACATTATAATATGTGCTTGAAGAAAATTCATCCCTGCAATGGTGGTTGAGATCATTATTTATAATTTCACCTAAGGAACAAGATCCTAGGATCAAGACCTTCTTAAATGATAATTATGAGGGCCAATGAAGAATGTGTAATGATAGGCAGTGAATGACATATTCTCTATAATGGATTATATACTGTTTACCTTGAAAATGGTAATAACAATTAGATTTGATTTTGTGGTTCTAAAAATGTGTGATCTATTTTTATTCTAGTTATTAAGCAGTGGATGCTGAGCGATGAGATTAGTAAACAATGTAAGAGATTGAAGATGGCTTTAGAAACCAAACCAAACGGTTGAAGATCAAGGCACGAGCTAGCACGTGCGGGGCCTCGATGCCGAGTTAGACGCCCGACTAACGGCTGTCGATAGGGATTAACAACTATCAAGGTTGTGATTGCGGCTCTTTATGGCCAATAATGAGCAATGAATGAAGAATAGTCAATGCTACACAATAAATGTAAATAAAGCAATAAATGCAAGCAACAGATTCAAATAGGGAGTATGTTTAAGTTAGAGAGCAGAAAGAATGTTCTTGTATTGAATGAAGTATCTTGTGTGTTCGATCACCTTCCATAAATGACAAGGATCCCCTTTATATAAGGAGGAAAATCCTATCATAAGACATGAGTAATTATTACAAAGAAACATAGCTGGAACAACTACCTACTAGTCTGGTACAAACTAGTGTTTCCCTTGCAAGCTTTGTCAGTCTTGACCATGTGCCTTGGGAGCTTCCCGCTGGTGTATTGCAGCCATTGGTTTGTACTGCCTTGAGGCCGAACATCACAAACCCTCTAGGGCGAACTCCGGGATAGACTTCGAGCCTCCGTTGAGTGGTCTTTTTTTTGTTTGAGGCGCCCTAGTGGTCATAAAATCAAGCCCTCTAATTTTTACTATGTAAAGATAGTCCCCGTGTTTTTTAGAATAAAATGATAAGAAATGATCTTGACACCAATCCCCTCGAGCCTCTTGCAATGATGTCATGCTCATGACGTATGCTTTTCCGATAATTGAGACGTCACATCGGCACGTCTTTCCGAGAAACACTTGATGTAGCACTAGTTTATCTTCTCAAGGCGATAATATTGTCGCTAATCCGTTTCCCAATAGGTATTGATTGCGTAGTCGGTGCGTTTCCCAAAGGCATTGATTGCGCTATTGGTTATGCTCCCTCCTTTCTATAAATGGAAGCTTTCTTGAACTGAGACTTCATTCAATCATTCTCCAATAGCCTTTTATTCCTCTCTTCTCTTTGCCTTCATCAAAATCCATTCCCCATGTTTAAAGCCTTTGATCACAGGGTCACATGGCAGAGTTCTCATCAGTTATGCCATGGCTCTTTTCCAGAGCCTCCCCTTACTGAGCGGGATCGCACTGGTTCGTTGTTGTTGTTGTTACTGCTGCCGTTGTTGGCTCGAGATGACGAGATGAGGGAACTGATTTCTTCCTACCCAGGAAGGTATTCTAGTTTTACACCGCTACTCAGGAGGATGTTCGAACTTTACACTGCTGCTCACCTCCCTACTTCAGCTTTGGGTAGCGCCTCATCCCTTTTGCTTTCTATGGGATGATGCGACAGTGTCAGCTACTAACTTGCATGGCAAAATGTCCCAAGAAGTGGACTCGAAGTAGCCGTGCAAGTAGGGCCTATTGATAACTAGGGATTATGGTTCATTTTGCACTCATTCTTACTTGAGTTTTGATTAAAAATGTGTACAAAATAGTCCCAAAGGCTTACATGTTGTACTTGTTTGCAGGGTTTGGTCCAAAAGGTAAAAATTAGTCAAAACAAGATAAAAAATGGAGTGAAACATGCAGAAGTACCAAGAACAAGTCCAAGCACAGTGCAACATATCCACTGCGGCCGCATTCCATTTAGTGCGGTCCGCAGTGAGGAGATTTAGAGAGGTGCTTATTCTGAAAACCCAAGCAATGCGGCTGCAAAGCAGTTTGTACGGGCCTCAATGGCCTCACCGTGGCCGCGATCGATATTGTGTGGTCCGCAAAGAAGGAGTTCAGAGATTTGGAACTTAGGAGAATTAATGCCACTGTGGTCCGCTGTCATTTTTGTGTGGACCGCATTAAAGCCATCGCGGCCGCGGTGGCCAACTTCAGAGACTACAGATCCAAGACACAAAGCCTCAGTACGGTCTGCGATGCATTTTGTGAGGACCGCACTACCTTGTCGGGGATATTTTTTTTCCAAAAAATTTGGCTTAGTACAAATACTTTTTTTCCACACTTTTAGGTCATCTATTTTAATCTGACTTAGGGCTGAGCACGTGAACGACTCTTGTAGTCCTTTTTTGAGTAATTTGTGGCTTCTATTACGCTGAATCTTCATTATCTTAGTTTGTAATTAATTATTATGGTTATTTCTTCATCTAATTTCTTATTTTCTTCCCTAATTATGAGTACCTAGGGTTGTGGCTCAACCCTAGCGTGGGTATTTGATGGGTCTTGAGTTTTAAGGCTTAAATGTTTATAGGTGTTTTATATTTGGACCAATTTATGTTTTTCATGTTGAATTAGTGGTTGCAAACACTAATTCATTCCTTTATGATTTGGGTTCTTCTTGAGAAAGAGAGATTGAGTCTAGGAAAATTCGTCCAACAAGGATTTGAGGCGTATTCAAGAGATTGATAGCCCCAATTAAAGGGTTAAACCTAGATATAATAATACCCGACTTGAACCTCAATTGATTGCTCAAGTATAATACCCAATTGTTCTTGAGAAAGTCTATTCGGGCAAAATCACTCAAACTACTGAGAGGTCTAGTGATAAGTTTCGTGTATTGGTTATATCGTAATCCCCATCATAACAATCTTGCCTTAGACTTGAGAATCCGTCAAATATCCACCTAGGAGCGGGTCACTTCCCTAGTTCCTCTTTACCCAATTAGATAAGCTTTCAAGTATTTTACTCATAGCTTAATTTAGCATCTTGTTAGCATAATATTAGAAGTAATCAAAACACCAACTATGATGGAAGTGCAATTAAGAGTACTTCACATTGCTAGTTTGGATCGGAAACCAACTCCAAACTCTAGCTCCCTGTGGATTCGATCCCGACCTATTCGGGTAAAAGCTGCATCGACCACTCTAGCCACTCTATAGTGGTGCTGGGTTGGCATCGATCACATTTTTGGTTCCATTGCCGGGGAGCTAACGGTTTTGGCTATCTATCTAAATAGTTTTGTGTATTGGTTTTCTTTCCTTTTGTGATACTAGTCTTTGTTTGACGCCAATTCAGGTACAAAATGGCGGCAAATAACAACAATGACCCTCCTGGTAATGTGATCCCCGGGGAGGAGGTTGATGAAAATGGTGAGGATGAGGTACCTTTTGTGCCTCAAGGACAACGGAGAGGCCTGGCTTAATGACCTTCTAGATAATGTGATCCCAGGGGAGGAAGTTGATGATAATGGTGAGGATGAGGTACCTTCTGTGCCTCAAGGACAACGGAGAGGCCACCAGGCCAATACTAATGCCAATGATAATATTCCAGACCCTCCCCCACCACCTCCAAGAGTGGCTCCTCAAGTGCTTTCCAACCAAGGATATGCTAGTGTAATTGTCCCACCCCGGATCCGGGTAGGAAATTTTCAAATTACCAATGTGATACTGACCTTGCTGGAGCAACGAGGATATTTTATGGGTGCTCCCAACTGACATTCTTACAAGCACCTCAAGGGTTTTGTTAATACATGTTGGGGGAGCAAGCAAACTAACGTGTCCGAGGATGCCTTGTAGTTGAGACTCTTCCCCTTCTATCTTCGGGGGAAGGCACTAGACTGATTAGAGGGACTCCCCAATCATTCCATCCATACCTAGGATGCGTTGGTGGATTAGTTCATTGCAAAGTCTTTCTCATCAGGGAACATGGCAACATTGAGGTATGAAATCTTAGCTTTCAAACAAGAGCCCAACGAACCACTACATGAGATTTGAGAGCGATACCAGACCATGGTTAAGGAATGCCTTAACAATGATATGACTGAGGCGATGATACAACAGACTTTCTACCGGGGTATTAACACAACAAATCAGTGCATAGTGAACTAAAATTAGCTGGGGGAAACTTTATGAACATGCCTTATGAGCAAGCTTGTGAGATTTTGGATGAGATCGCGGACACTTCTTTCGCTTGGAAAAGTAGAGAAAATGTGCCACACGGTGACCCCACGGTCATTCATTTGCACAAAGAGATCCATGATAATGGGCAGGTAATAGCAGAACTGACAACAACTATGAACCAGCTAGCAAAGGCACAGTTACAACAGGTTCAAGCTCCACGACAAGTGAATGCTATAGAGGGTGTTAATATGTTGGTGAACAAAAGAAGACAAAGAGGGCAACAGAACCAAGGGAATTCGGATCAATACAACCAAGATAGTGGTGGGTTCCAAGATGATGGTATGAAGAGCAGAATGAAGAAGTGCAATACGTGAATAATTATCAAGGCCAAAGGGGCAATTCTTCCAACCACCAACAACAATGGAGATCCCAAGGCAATTAGGGAAATCAACAACAAGGAAACAATAATTGGAATAATCAACAACAAGGGTTCAACAATTGGGGAAACAACAATCAAAATCCTAACTGGGGCAATCAAAACAACAATCGGAATAATCAAGGAAACTGGGGTAACAACAATAATTGGGGTGGAAACAACAATTAGGGTGGTTGGAACAACAACAATTAGGGAAATCAGGGGCAAGGCTTTCAAAGGCCCCCAATGTATCAACAACCGAGCAATCACCTCCTTTTCTATCCCAAGGGTCCTAGTTCATCCAACAATGAAATTGGGAGAATTGAAATGATGTTTGAATAGATGATGAAAAAGAATGAAGAATGCTGACTCTGATGCACAGTTGGCATCCCACAATACTTCAATCAGAAATTTGGAGGTTCAACTAGGCCAAATCTCACATTCTTTGAGTACGTGCCCTAACAGGGCTTTACCTAGTGATACGGTAGTTAACCCGAAGGGTGGCAACAGTACCTGTCATGCATGGCGGTTACAACAAGAAGTGGGCGAGGCGGTGATGTAAATGCCTCCAAACAAAAAGAAATTGTGAATAATGAAGTTGAGTTGCAAGAGGATGAGATCCCTTTGGTGGTTGAGAATGTGATTGATGAGAAATTGAATGAAGAAGTGAGGATTGAGATTAAAGATACCAAGGTGGAAACCCAGAATGACGTGAACCCATCTAGGGAACACGTAATAGACATGCATGAGCCGGTCGTGCCTAAAGCCAAGCCAACTTTTCCTAGGCCACCTCCACCTTATCCTCAAAGGCTAGCAAAGCAGAAAAATAAGAATCAGTTTAAGAAATTCATTGACATGATGAAGAGCATATCCATTAATGTCCCTTTGGTAGAGGATTTGGAGCAAATGCCTGGCTATGCTAAATTTATGAACGAGAATCCCGGTGCTTTCACCATTCCTTGCAATATTGGAAGTGCAGTCTTTGCTAAAACTCTATGTGATTTGGGGGTGAGTGTCAACTTGATGCCCTAATCAGTTTCAAGACTTAAGGTATTGGACAGCCGAGGCCGAATTCCATGAGGTTGCAAATGGCAGATAGATCGATGAAGAGGCCTTTGGGTATAATAGATGATGTTCTCGTCCAGGTGGACAAATTTATCTTGCCAGATGATTTTGTGATTCTTGATTGTGAGGTTGATTTTGAGGTAACTATAATTTTGGGAAGACCTTTCCTTACTACTGGGAAGGCCTTAGTTGATGTGGAAGCAGGGGAACTCACTTTCCAAGTGGGTGATGAAAAAGGGGTCTTTCATGTGTGCAAGTCAATGAAGCAGCTCAATTGTATAAAAGTGTGCTCATTTGTGGATCTTGTCATGGCAGTTATAATTGATGATACTAGTGCAATGATCAATGTGGAGGACCCTCTAGAGGCGATTTTGTTGAATCTTAATGTAAATGAGGATGAAGGCCGTTTGGAGTGTGTCAATTCTTTACATGGAATGGGCTCTTACTCTTATGAGCCTTGGAAGCTATCCTTGGATCTTAAGAATAGGAAGACTCCACCAACAAAGCCCTCAATTGAGGAACCTCCGGTGTTGGAGTTGAAGCCGTTGCCTCCATACCTCAGGTATGAATTCTTAGGACCTAGTTTAACTTTTCCAGTTATTCTTTCCTCTTGTCTTACTCACATGCAGGTACATGCCACATTGATGGTGCTCGAAAAGTAAAAGAAGGAAATTGGATGGACTTTAGCTAATATTCGGAGAATAAGCCCCCCATTCTGTATGCACAAGATTATTCTTGAAGAAGATGCAAAACCCTCCTTGGAACATCAAAGGAGGTTGAACGAGGCAATGCAAGAAGTTGTAAAGAAGGAGGTGATCAAGTGGTTAGATGCCGGGGTTGTGTACCCCATCTCTGACAGTTCTTGGACTTCGCATGTGCAATGTGTGCCGAAGAAGGGTGGTATGACCATGGTGACAAATGCTCAAAATGAACTAATTCCAACCCAGATAGTCATCGGATGGAGGGTGTGCATGGACTACCGCAAGCTGAACAAAGTGACCCGCAAGGATCACTTTCCATTGCTTTTCCTTGACCAGATGCTTGATCAACTTGCTGGGCGGGCCTTCTACTGTTTCTTGGATGGATATTCTGGGTACAACCAAATCTTGATTGCTTTGGAAGATCAGGAGAAGACCACTTTCACTTGTCCATATGGCACCTTTGCCTTTTCTAGAATGCCTTTTGGGTTGTGCAATGCACCAACTACATTCCAGCGGTGTATGATGGTCATTTTCACCGACATGGTGGAAGATATTTTGGAGGTGTTCATGGACGACTTTAGCATGGTAGGAGACTCGTTTGATAAACACTTGAAGAATCTTGATAGGGTGTTGGCCCGGTGCGAGGAAACCAATCTTGTGCTCAATTGGGAAAAATGCCACTTCATGGTTGAGGAGGGCATAGTTCTTGGTCATAAAATTTCAAAACATGGCATAGAGGTGGACAAAGCTAAAATAGATATGATTTCAAGGCTTCCTCCCCCCACTTCTATCAAGGGGGTTAGAAGTTTTCTTGGGCATGCGGGGTTTTATCGGAGATTTATTAAGGATTTTTCGAAGGTAGTGAATCCTTTGTTCAAGCTATTAGAAAAGGATTCCAAGTTCATGTTCGATGAGGGATGTATGTAAGCATTTGAACTTCTCAAGCATAAGTTGACCAACAGCCCTATTATTACCGCACCCAATTGGAGCTTGGCTTTCAAGCTCATGTGCGACGTAAGTGATGTTGCGGTTGGGGCAATTTTGGGGCAAAGAGTGAGCAAAATGTTTAATCCGGTGTACTACGCGAGCAAGATAATGAATGATGGCCAACAAAACTACATGGTGAATGAAAAAGAGGTGTTGGCTATTGTGTTCGCAATGGAGAAATTTTGGCCGTATCTCATGGGCGCCAAAGTCATAGTGCACACCGATCATGCCGCTCATAGGTATTTGATAGCAAATAAAGATTCCATAATTAGGCTGATGCGATGGGTCTTGTTACTTCAAGAGTTTGATTTGGAAATAGTGGACCGGAAAGGTATTAAAAACCAAGTGGCGGACCACTTGTCCTGCTTGGAGGAGTAAGGGAGGCCGTGTGATGACCTAGAGATCAATGATACATGTCCTGAAGAGCAACTACATTTTTGTGTCGATGAATGATATGCCATGGTTTGCATATGTTGCCAATTTCCTTGTGACTGGTATAATCTCGTGTGAGCTCTCTTCTAACCAAAGGAAGAAGCTCAAACAAGATAGTTTGGATTTCTATTGGATTAGCCGTAATTTTTCAAGATATGCACCGATGGAGTGATCCAAAGGTGTGTCCCATTAGAAGAGCAGTCGAGTATTTTAGAGGCTTGTCATTCCTCTCCCTATGGTGGCCATCATGGAGGGGCGAGGAAAGCTTTGAAGGTTCTTAGTTATGGGTTTTACTGGCGAACATTGTATAAAGATGCAAGTGAATTTGTGAAGAGGTGTGACGAATGTCAAAGAGTGGTTGGAATTTCGAAGAAAGATGAGATGCCTCTCAACACCATTCTAGAAGTTGATATTTTTGATGTCTGGGGTATTGATTTCATAGGCCCGTTTGTAAGCTCATGTGGGAACACATACATTCTAGTGGCGGTTGACTATGTTTCAAATTGGGTTAAGGCCGTGGCTTTACCCAACAATGAGGATCAGAGTGTTGTTGCGTTTCTCAACAAGAGCATTTTACAAGGGTTGGCACTCCCCATGCAATCATAAGTGATGGGGGTCGCATTTTTGTAATAGAGCTTTTGACACTTTACTTGCGAAGTATGGTGTCAATCACGAAGTTTCTACTCCTTATCATCCTCAGGCGAGTGGCCAAGTTGAAGTCTCAAACAGGGAAATCAAGAGTATATTGTCAAAAACGATCCATGCAAATAGGATCGATTGGTCTAAGAAATTGGATGATGCTCTATGGGCTTATAGGACTGCTTACAAGACTCCGATTGGTATGTCTCCGTACCAGTTGGTGTTTAGGAAATCTTGCCATCTTTTGGTTGAGTTAGAGCACAAGGCCATGTGGGCTTTGAGGAAATTGAATCTTGAATGGGATGTGGCAGCAAATCTTCGTGTGGAGAAGCTTAATGAACTTGACGAATTCTGATTCCATGCCTAATCCAGTTCTTCCTTGTACAAGGACAAGATGAAGTACCTTCATGACAAGTATGCTCGTAGAAAGGAGTTCAAAGTGGGTGATTTGGTTCTCTTGTTCAATTTTAGGTCTGTTTCCGGGAAAGCTTAAGTCAAAATGGAGTGGACCTTTTGAAGTGGTTCTTGTGACTCCATTTGGTGCACTTGACTTGAAAAAAATGGTGAGATATTCAGAGTTAATGGGCACAGATTCAAGCACTATCTTGGTAAGATTGATGACAACCATGTGGTGGAAATGATCCATCTCAAGTTATTTGATGGTAACCTGCGTCGTGCCGCGACGTCAAAATCAATCGCTTATAGAAAGGAGTTCAAAGTGGGTGATTTGGTTCTCTTGTTCAATTTTAGGTCTGTTTCCGGGAAAGCTTAAGTCAAAATGGAGTGGACCTTTTGAAGTGGTTCTTGTGACTCCATTTGGTGCACTTGACTTGAAAAAAATGGTGAGATATTCAGAGTTAATGGGCACAGATTCAAGCACTATCTTGGTAAGATTGATGACAACCATGTGGTGGAAATGATCCATCTCAAGTTATTTGATGGTAACCTGCGTCGTGCCGCGACGTCAAAATCAATCGCTTATTGGGAGGCAGCCCATATGTCTTTCTTATTGTTTTTCTTTGATTTTGTTTTTAGTGTAGGCTTTGTTTTTGACTAACTGGTTTGATATATATGTAGGATTGTTTTGAGGCAGTACAGGACCATGTTGGGAAAAATGTGCACTCTCTGAAGTTTGCCACTGCGGCCGCATTGCATTTTGTGCGGCTGCAAAGACCTTAATGTGGGGGCAACAAATCAATGTGGTCTGCAATGACAATTGTTGCAAAAAATAGTTCTCTAAAGTTTGCCACTGCGGCCTCATTGCATTTTGTGCGGTCCGCGGTAGTCCACTGCGGCCGCGGAGCATTTTGTATGGTCTGCAGTGGTTGCCTCCTCAATGATTCATGAGTCTGAGTATCGTGGACCACGGTGCCATTTTGTGCGGTCTGCGGTGGGTAGGTATAGTGGGTCCCAGGGTCATTTTCTATAAATAGGACCCTAGGGCTTCATTTACCCTTTTCGCTCTTTGCTCACTCAATAGTAAAACTACTGTTCATCCAAACCCTAACTGTGCAAAAATTCAAACCGTGCTTCTAAATCACCTGTGTGCATCTCATATCTGGTACTTCAATTTCCTCTTAGTCTTTAATTTTGTTTTAGTTTATTGTAATTTGTCAGCTTCTTTACATTTTCTTCCCTTTTCTTTAAACTATAGCGTAGGTTTTACTTGGTACTGCTTAAATTAGGGTTAGTTAATGAAGAAAGTTGATTAAAAACCTAGGGAATCAATAATACTCCCTCCGTTTCAATTTATGTGAACCCATTTGACTGGGCACAGAGTTTAAGAAAAGAGAGAAGACTTTTGAACTTGTGGTGTAAAATGAAGCACATATATTTTGTGTGGCTATAAATCATTTCATAAAGGTAAATTGTTTCCAAATAGGGAAAGAGGTCATTCTTTTTGGCACAGACTAAAAAGGAAATAGGTTCACATAAATTGAAACAGAGGGAGTATGTGATTTTAGGCTAAAAATTAGATGATTTTTTTGAAAACCTAGGTTTACTGCTATCCTTGGCTCTCCGCGATCCGCACTACCATTTTGTGCGGACCGCGATGGTAAACTTCAGAGAATTGAAAAATTGAGGACCGCGACCACGATGGATTTTGTACGGTCCGCGGTACCTCACCGCAGCCGCACTACATTTCTTGCGATCCACGGTGCCTAGATTTAGAGGGTGGGTAGTCTGACCCCCACCTTAGTACGGACCACGATGCCCTTTTGTGTGGTCCACGGTGACATCTTTGCGGCCGCACTTCATTTTGTGCGGTCTGCAATTCTGCTTTGTAATTTCACTATCTGCAATCCTAATTTCACTGCTTCACTTGGTAATATGATACTAACAAATACAGAATAAATTCCACTTGCAGAAAATGGTCAAATCACGAGGTGATAGAGACAAACAAAAGGGAAAATCTTAGTCCTCTCGGGGTAGGGGACGTGGAAAGATAAGGTTGACGTCCCAAGTTCGGCAAGCAATAAAGGCAACAAGAAAGGCCATAAGGGCTGCTGATAGTGTTGCTTCCCATTTAGAGGGAAGTGAGTATGAGCTCTCCCGGGAGGCATCTAATTCTGACTTATTCCTAGAGCATATGGATGAATTCCCGGAGAGGATGAGACTGAAAGATGACCCTACTCCTCAGGGATTCCCCACCGCCCAAGCATCAGTGCACATATCTTCTGAGTCATCTGAGGGCTCAACTGCAGGCAGTGATAATGTCTATTCTACCTCACCTACAGCTTCACTATCCGGTGAGGGTACCGTAGAAGAAGGAGGAGAAGAAGAAGAAGGGAAAAGGGGGGGAGGGGGGTGAGCCCCAAGTGGGAGGAGTAGAGAGAACCAGGAACCCAGAAGCATGGTAAGACAAACTTGTGAGTGAAGTAGACTACCACAAGTTTAGAGAATGGTGGCCCGAGAGGAAGTTGATACCTGAGTGGTGTTGATACCCAATTTTTCCCAAAAATATTTTAAAATTGCATATATGCCTTCAAAATCAAGCATTAATAGCAATTGGTATTTTTTCCATAATTTTTCTATATTTTTATTAATTTACCAAGCATTTTTATTTTCAATAAATAGTCAAAAATGGCATTACAAGTGATCTCAAAAACATTTCTTGATTTAATTTATTATTTATGATCCTATTTAAACTAAATTATTTCATAATTAGCCAAATTGGCATCGTTTGACTACAATTGCAATAACTTTGCAATTATAGTCCAAGCATATGATTTTACCCTACTGCACTATTAGGGTTTCTGATTTTTTGCCTCTTCTTGCCTATTATATGTTTATTCCATTTGTTCATAGAGATTTATAATAATTTTCCCTAAATCAGTACTATTGTCCATTGGAATCCTCCATTCCTCTGATTGATATCCTTCATTAATCTCTTGTGATATTCTCTACTGATTTTCAACCTCTAAGTTATTTTTCTCGCCTTATTTTATGGTCGACTATGTTGTCAACTGATTCTTATGTTATTTCCTTAATTGGAATATTATTTACTTAGCCTTAATTACATGTTCTATACTTGCACTATGCTGAAATTATTTCCTTATGTGTTATGTTTCAGTCTTATGTGATCTCCTTCCTTATTTGTCTTTATCGTTTGAAGTTAACTACCTTAATTAAGGGAGTACTTATATTGATTTTATACTAATTGACACCTAGTTCCATAACTACGGCACGACTTTGATTCTTACCTTGTTATTCTACCTAGTTTCAAACTATATATACATGCTCTTTCATTAACACAAGACAAACACATTAGTTCAAAAACTCTCTCTCACAGAAAAACACTCTTCTACTCTCTTTTCTCCGGTTACTCGCTATTGTTCTAAGTCAGCTGGCTGCAAGCCAAGGCCGATTACTCTACTTTCTTGCTTCTTACTTTGTGTTTACTATCTTCTTTACTGGTATGGTCTAATTTCAATTCAAGTTTCAAAAATAATATGTTTCTTTTACTACTTCAGTTCATCCTGTTCATAATATATTTTCACTTAATGCAACTAATATGTTTACTTCATCACTTTATCAGCATGCTTCTGAATGTGCCCCCTCCCTTAGACTCATCATGTTTATGAAATGTTATCCCCCTCCTTGTATACCCCGAAGTGGCACATTCCTTACTTATGTTTTCTCTGATTTCTGGCATGAACCTCTCTATGCAAATTAGTTGGCTATCCTTAAGTTACATGATTCTGTGTTAATTATGAAGTTCCCTAACCCCTTAGTATATTGTTGATTCTATACTTAAGTGCTCTTGCAACTATGTGTTAACCTATGTGACCTATGTGTCCCTAAGTCCCACTACCCTATTTGTGGTTGTTGAACCTGCCTTGGTCCTATGTTCCTTGGTTATGTATGAACCTGTTTTGGTTGCTGTGTTTGGATTATTGCTTGTTACTCTACTCTTTTTTCAAAACTGTCCTATTGAATGACTCCCCCTATTGTTTTAAAAAACTATTGCAAACAAATTTCTTTTCAAACTGTTTTCCTGCTTAAATCTTTTCAAAACTATGTCGAGCACTCTCACTCTACTCTTAGACTACTAAGTTCTGTCCCTTTTGTGTGAGCCTTACCTTGGGACCCTTGAGCTCCCTCTGAACTTTGACACACAAAAGCTGGCCTTTCCACATCGCACTTACTCTGTCTTGGCTATAAAATCTGGGTGTGAGCACTGCAGGGATCCCTTGAGGTCCTAGGGAACTCTGACATACCCGGATATGAGAAAGGCTATGAACAATTTTGGCATTTGAGGTTCTGGAAATCTAGGCCCGTTTTCAGGCTCTCTATAGTGTAACTTCTTATTTTCTTTTTCTACTTATGTAATTCATTTCACTATTGGTCTGTAATAATTTGTTGTAAACGAATATTGGGGTTGGCTAGTGAAAAGGGGAGGGTAGTTATATATGTTATTAACATCAATGGGTAGAAACCATGCCTTAGGTTTACATTTCCTATATGTGCATTAGAATCCATGTCTAAGAGCAACACATTCAAAGCTTGTCATGCATTAGATATCATGTTCTTAGGTTTACTATTTCAACATCTCATTTCAAATTATTTTATCACTTAGAAATCCTGCTAAATAACAACATTAACTTAAAAATGTTTCTCCTGCACATCCTGAAATCATGTTGTAACTTTTTTGGGTTCTTAGAAATCATACTTTAGGAATTCTGCATATCCCGTAATCATTCTGCATTTTATATGTGCATGTTAGATACCGTGTTTTAGGGTCTCTTTCACACTCGCTCAGTCACACCTAGTTAAACTACTGATGCATGAAAATGACATAAAATAGTCTCATGTTCGATTATCCTGTTTAAGTGAAACTGGTCATAATTCCTGTATATATTTGCAACATTTAGAAAAGCATGCTTTAGGTAAAAATAACTACTAAACTATTTTAATAATTCTGGTAATTGTTGTGCGTTATCCTACGCCTAGGCAAGCCTTAGGTAATCAACCTCCATAAAAACTGGAAACTGTTCTTTGTGTTTAACTGTCAGCATGTTAAAATCAATAGGCAAGCCTGATCAGGACTTCCTCTCTGAGTTGATGTGATCCATATTCCAAACAAACCTAGGATACCCCTTTACATTCACAAACATACTTAGATTGTAATTCTTTTCAAAATCTAGCTTTTCATTAACTGTTTTCAAACATTCATGTACTTAAACTTAAATCCCTATTATTTGAGCCATACTTGTTTATTTGCTAAATTGTACAAATCCACAAAAGTTGTTTGGTCGGGAACCACACTGGTGGATCTTAAGGGGTGCCTAACACCTTCTCCTTAGGATAATTTCAAGCCCTTACCATGTCTCTGGTTACCAAACGTAGTTATAAATGAACCCTCTATGTGACCTAATGCACCTTAAGTCATTAGTTGGCGACTTTTCAAAATGCAAACCCTTTTTCCAAAAGGAACGAGTTGTCTCAACCAAAATATCATAAACCCAATTTCGCAAGAAAAAAGGGGCGCGACAGCATGGCAACTCTTATGGGAATTTTAGGCTTTTACCATTTCAGACCATTTTTGTGAATTTGTACCTCCCTATGTAAAATTATTTGTTTAATTCCTTTAAGCATTTAATTTCTTCTTCAAAAGCAAACCGATGTATCTTTCTTGTTTCCTTCTTTTATAACCATTTTAAATTATAAAACTCCTGTATTTATCTCTTTCTTAACGTGCAAATACATGACAACATGCTTTTAATTATTTCATAATCACGCTCAGCATCATACTCCACTCGTGCCAAACAAAATACTATAGCAACGCTTGATGAGCGGTTGCGCCCTTCCTATATCATTACACCCTAAATTTGGAAAGGCTTATTTGCGGTAAAACTAGTCGATCAGCGGTGCAGTCGACGGTTCTGTGCCTTTCCCCTTGAGTTGTTCGCTCAAGGGTACCAGTCTAAAACCCTATAGAAACCTTACTCTGCTATTATTGTTACATGAATCATGGTCAAACCTAGCCGGGTCAGTTATGTTGTCCACATAATGATCCTTTAAGATAGCATTGTCCAAAAGTCCACTGGGTTTCCCTAAACCCAAACACACATCATCACGTTCTGTGCATTTATTTGGAGAATTAAATGCTTCATGCTAATTTTTGATATTAAATAGTCGAGTTTGGTGATGTTAAGGGCCTAACCTTGTTTGCCTTGCAGAAATATGAGGCACGAAGTCCACAGATTTGGCATGGTCACCAATATCCACCTAAGATTTCTGAGTTGGTGGAAAGATTTGCATTCTAGTGACAAAAACCTTGTCAGAAAATATATGGGTAATCTACCATCCCTCCTGAAGATCCAGCCTAACAACATGATAATAGAGGTTGCTACCTTCTTTTGGGATTGTGAAAGGGCCGTATTGTGCTTTGGGGTCATTTAAATGACTCCTTTGCTAGAGCAGATAGGAGGTCTGGCCAGTCTAGTGTGGGAAACCCCGGGTTTACTAATGCCTGCGAACTGCACAGGTAAGGGTTTCCTAAAAATGATGGTTTTGAAGAAGAATGCAGAATTGGTATGCCTAAAGGAATCGTACATACCTTTTGACTACCTGTATGAAAGGTACGATCACAGCAAATGATACCGTACCTACTATGACGAGTTTGCCATCACATCCTTGGGAAATATCCATCGTAGAGTATTTATCTTCATGTTTTATTTCCTAGGTCTGATCGTGTTTCCAATAAAGAAAGGGAGAATCCATACTAGGCTGGCTATGGTAACCAAGATCCTAATGGAGGGGATTGGTAGGCAGACATTCAGCATTGTACCCATGTTCATTAAAGACATATACCGAGCCATAGAGAAGTGTCAACAAGGAGCAAGAAACTTTGAAGGTTGCAATCTACTTTAGCTTTGGCTCATGGAACATCTCCAAAAGGGCAAATACCGACAAGAAATTCAGCAAAGGGCCCGGGATGACCACATCACTTTCCACCATCTAAAGAGAATGAATTACATCCCTGACATGTCTGCTCAGCCTGAAAATGCCAAAGAACGGGTCGAGCTCTTTGAAAACCTGACTGAAGAACATGTTTAATGGTTGTTCGAGTGGTTTCCGACAGAGGAGCTAATCGCTCGATCCCAAGGTGCACCTTTCCTAATATTGATTGGTCTAAGAGAAACATACCCTTACGTCCCTCTTCAACATATGAGGCAAGCAAGTAGGAAGCAAGTCATACCTAGGGTCGACAAGATGAGCCATCTTCGAGCTGACTTCCAAAATGATGATAATCCCCACAAGTCCCAAGCCCAGCACATGTGGCACTACAAGATCGTAATGGAGAAAGACACCATTGATCCAGACAGATATCATGCCGGTTGTACCGCTTCCTATTCTGGTTGGTTGGAAGACAATTAGGATGGTCTAGGCCAGCCAGGGTTCATTCAAGGCCACAAAATTATAGATGAAAAGGCTGAGGCCCAAGTCAAATACAACCAGCGGCGCAAAAGGATCCGTGAATGCAAGAGCAAGCATCGCGAGATACAAGAGTCCAACAAAAAGCTAATTGAGAAATGGAAAGACTTGGCTATCAGTGCCAACAAAAGGCTAGGATACTTAGAGTGAGGCATAGTAGAACTAGAGGAAAAATTTCTCAAAAGAGTTGAAGACTGTCAAAAGGCCGAAAGGACCGAAGGTGGACATCTAGCCAGAGCATACTTGTTGCTTCGACTTCGTGAATTAGGGAAGCTGTTCGAAGGAGCCAAGGATGTCGAGTCTGGGGAAGGTCCGTCTGGGACCAAATAGGAATTTACTTTTTTGCTTTATGAATGTAATAAGTCCAATGGCCATTAGTGACCTTTATTTCTTGCTTATTTAGTGTCGTTTTGGGATTCGCCTATTTTTATCAATAAAATAAGGCATTTAGCATTTTAAGTTCTCCAAATCAACTTGTTGCTAGGCCTACCTCGGGCACAAAGAGGTTCCCAAATTAGGACATGCTTTACATACCCGCACTATGTGTTTAAATAGTGCAATACTTTTTATAATCCTCAATGACTCGATTACCTGTTATTTTTATTTTGTTTTCTTTCTTTTTATTCCTCTCCCTAAAGGTTAGTTCGTGCACTCTGGCATCATCATCTTATTTCACAAGATCTAGGGGCGCTCCACCCACTCCTTCTCCTAGTCCCTCTAAAGGTAAGAATAAAATGGAAGATTTAAACAACATCAGGAAGGAGAACACTGCTGAACGGGTAGAGGCCACTGATGGCTAGGGTATTCAGGTTCCTAATGAGAATGTGTCACAGCTTGAACAGAAACTGTTGAAATTCCACGAAGAGCTCGATCAGGTTCGAAATCTGGCAAACCTGTCATTTTCCCTCAACACCCCAGACATCCACTTCCTCAACGCTCAAATCCCTACACCTCCTCAAAATATCCCAAAATAGCAAAATCAACCCACACCTCACCAACACGTTGCTCTACCAAAGAACCAATGTAACACTTGCCATACCCCAAACAACACTCCACTACTCATCCCAGAACCTCTGAACTCCACAAATGACCATTTCCACACCCATACACCAGGCCACCATAACAATCTAATCTGCGTGGAGACCATGCCATACTCCACCCAACCTATCTTATACAGACCTGAGTCTGATGAAAAGGATCTGCTTATCAGGAACTTGGCTGAGGAACTTAAGAAACTGGCCAGCCAGATTTAGGGCGTCGAGGGAAGCAAAGGAATCGTGGGGCTGAACTATGAGGACCTTTGCATACAACTTGATGTCAAACTGCCTGAGGGGTACAAGCCTTCTAAGTTCAAAATGTTTGATGGTACGAGTGATCCAAGGGTCCATCCAAGGACCTATTGCGACAAACTGGTTAGAGTGGGGAAGGATAAAGGGATCCGCATGAGGTTGTTCATGAAGAGTTTGAAAGGAGATGCATTGACTTCGCATATCAGCCAAGATACCAAGAAATGGTCAAGCTTGGTGAGCATGGAATCTGACTTTATAGGAAGATTTAGATTTAATACAGAGAACGCACCATACGTGTTCTATATCCAAAATTTAAAGAAGAAGCCCACAGAGACATTTCACGAGTATGCTACTCGCTGGAGGTCCGAAGCTGCTAAGGTCAGACCCACCTTAGAAGAGGAGCAAATGAACAAATTCTTTGTCCGAGCTCAGGACCCGCAGTACTATGAACGACTGATGATGATTTATAACTACAAGTTCTCCGACATTATCAAATTAGGTGAAAGAATTGAAGAGGGTATTAAAAGTGGTATGGTCACATATTTCGAAGCCTTGCAAGCTACAAATAAGGCTGTACAGTCCGGTGGTGTGTCCAAGAAAAGGGACGTGGGGGCCGTGATGGTTGCATAAAGGACCAAGTCTCCCCTCAAATATCAAACTTACCCAACACCTCCATTCACATACCAGCCAACCCCAAATTACCAAGCACCCTCAAACTCGTACCAAGCTCCGCCATCAACTTATCAATCATTTCCACCTCCTACATATCATCCTACTTTACCCAGATACTCCTAACCCGCTCATGTCTACCACATTTATAATTCTCAATCACCCCCTGCACCCCAAAACTTCCCTAGACCTCGACCTAATTTTGATCGCAGACCTCAAAAATAATATACCGCCATCGCCGAACCCATCGACCAGCTGTATGAGAAGCGAAAAGCTACTGGTTATGTCACCCACATCCCTATTGCAACCCTTGAGAACCCTTCTCAGTGGGTTAACCCGAACAGGTCCTGTGCATACCACTCCGGCATGAAAGGGCACACCATCGATGAATGCCGCTATTTGAAAGATAAGATACAATCTTTGATTGATAATAAGATAATTATGGCCAAGGAACCAACTCCAAACGTCTGCAATAATCCTTTGACAGACCAAAAGGGTGGAGGTATCCACATGATTGAAGTAGAAGATGACTGGGATCCCGAGGGATCAATCGGATTGATCGCAGAAGGTGATGACCCAAAGAAACCGCCAATTACTCTCAATCCAATCATAGTCCAGATCCAACCGTCTGAGTATGCTGAGGTGAATATGTCTATACCTCTTGAGTTTGAAGCAGCGCCACGCGCAAAGACACTGGTACCAATCGAGGTTGAATTCATGTCTCCGACAAATGCACCCACACCATTTGAGGTTGCAGTCTTGCCACTCAAGGCACATGTTCCATTTCAAGTGAGGATAGTTGCGCCGATCCCAGTGGTGATATCAACCATGCTACCCTTCTATACAAATGTTGTGCCATGGGACTATGCAGCCTAGGTGAGAAGGACGGGCAAGGTCAGAACTGAAGAAACTATCATAGCATAGGGTATGACAAGAAGTAGTAGAGTCTATACCCCTGAACATCTAGCTGAGTCAAGCAAGTAAGCCTCCAATCGGCCACCCCTCAATGAGACAGGTCCGGACGACCTTTGGAGGAAAGTACAGGCTATGGAGTATTTGGTCATCGACCAGTTGAAAAAGACGCCAACACAAATATCCATTCTCTCTTTGCTGCAAAATTTTGAGACGCACATGAATGCTTTGTTGAAGGTGTTGAATGAAGCATATGTACCAAATAACATCACTAGAAGGGAAATAGCTAATATGGTAGGACAAGTGCTGAAAGCCATAAGATCACCTTTCATGAGGACGGGCTGCCACCTAAAGGGCTAGGGCACAATAAAGCACTGCTCATCACCGTACAATGCGAATATTATTTCATCACCAGAATCCTAATCGATGGCGGGTCCAGTCTTAACATTTGTCCGCTAATAATGCTCAAGAAGTTGGGTAAAGGGCTGCATGAGATAAAGGATGGAGCAATCAATGTGAAAGCTTTCAATAGTTCTCAGAGGTCCACCATTAGTGACATTAGTCTATGCCTGCAGATGGGACCAACCTGGTTCGAGGTCGATTTCTAGGTAATAGATGTACCGGCGTCTTACAACTTGCTGCTGGGACGGCCATGGATCCATACTGCTGGGGCCGTAGCATCAACGTGCATCAAGCAATAAAGTTCGAATGGAATCACCAGGAAGTGATCATTCACGGCGACGATAGCAACCCTATATACAATCGCCAGACTATTCCAATAATCGAGGGAAGAAGGAAGCTGAGTGGAAAGAGTTACCACCATATTGAACGGGTCAATGCTATCAACAAAGACAAATGGTGGGATAGCAAAATCGAGAGTATACTAAGTTGGAGCAGGTACAAGCCTAGCAAAGGTCTCGCCAAGAATCTCCAAGGGATTTTTAAACCCATAAAACTTAAGAAACACGGCACTACCTTTGATTTGGGATATGAATACACTTGGGAAGAATTCAATAGCTGGTCGCCACCATGACGCGGTCCTACTACCCACAAGATCATCTAATACCGCATCTGGAGCAGACGTTCCAATATGCCGATATTATTTATGGGTCAGATGAAGAAGAAGCACTTCCAGCAGTGAAGAACTTATTTCTAGAGGACAGTGATATGGACTGTTGCGTTATTCTCGAGGAGGAGGGGGAGGAAGGCCCTCCTATACAAGCTGTGAGAAGAGGGGCACATCTCAAGAATTGGACCATCAGGACAACCAAAGCCCGACGAGCCTCGGGGTAGCAAGGCTAAAACAAGCATTATTCACTGTTTTATTTACTAAATGGTTTTCTTTTCGCATTTTTCAATTCCTGCAATAAGTCTTCGATGTTCAAAACAATTGTTCAGTTTATCAAAAGCATTTTGATTTTTCTTATGAATTAATATTTATTGCTATCGTTTTCTCTCATTACTTTACCTTTGTAGCATTACTATTACTTGTCTTGATGAACCAATGACTGTGACATGCAATGAGACAACACAACAAACAGACATGGATTCAGAGAAAGATGACATAAATTGTCAAAGAAGTTGAGAAGTTTGAGAACAGACCTAAGTCTAACCTGGACGAGACCAAAATTATTAACATGGGAGATTCAGAAAACGTCAAGGAAATGCGAATCAGCATCCACCTGTCACCATCAGAGAAGAAAGAATACACAGAATTTCTAAAGGAGCGTGAGGACATATTGGCCTGGTCGTATGATGACATGACTAGTCTAAGTACGTCTATTGTGGCTCACAAACTGCCAACCAATCCAATGTGTCCGCCGATAAAGCAAAAGCTCAGAAAGTTCAAGCCTGATATGAGTTTGAAAATCAAGGAAGAAGTCACCAAGTAGATCAAAGCTAAGATTCTCAAGGTACTAGAATACCCGACATGGTTAGCCAACATTGTGCCAGTGCCAAAGAAGGATGGGAAAGTTAGAGTCTGTGTTGACTACCGGGATCTCAACCAGGCCAGTCCGAAAGATGACTTCCCTTTGCCAAATATACACATCCTGATTGACAATTGCGCCAAGCATGAGCTACAGTCATTCATAGATTGCTTTGCTGGTTATCATCAGATCAGGATGGATGAGGAAGATGCCGAGAAAATGGCTTTCACTACACCGTGGGTAGTGTACTATTACAAGATGATGCCATTCGGCCTGAAGAATGCAGGGGCCACCTATATAAGGGCCATGACTACCATTTTCCATGATATGACACACAAGGAGATCGAGGCATATATGGATGATGTTATTAGCAAGTCCAAGAAGGCCACTGACCACATAGAAGATCTGAGAAAGTTCTTCAATAGACTGCGGATATATAACCTAACATTAAACCCAACAAAGTGTGCATTTCGGGTTCCTGATGGGAAATTGCTTGGGTTTATTGTGAGCCGCCAAGGGATAGAACTGGATCCATCGAAGGTCAAAGCCATTCAAGAACTACCACCGCCAAGGAACAAAAAATATGTGATGAGTTTCTTGGGAAGGCTTAACTACATCAGCCGATTCATGCACAGTCTACAGTTATCTGTGAGCCGATCTTCAAGATGTTAAAGAAGGACGCCGCCACCAAATGGACCAATGACTGCCAAAAGGCCTTCGACAAAATCAAGGAGTACCTGTCAACACCACCAGTCTTAGTCCCGCCTGAGCTAGGTAGACCCTTATTACTCTACCTTGCAGTGTTAGATGGAGCTTTCGGCTGTATTCTGGGGTAGCACGATGAAACAGGAAGGAAGGAGATAGCCATTTATTATCTCAGTAAGAAGTTCACCCCGTATGAGGAACGATATTCTCTATTGGAACGCACCTGTTGTGCTTTGACTTGGGTAGCTCAAAAGCTGAGACATTACTTCTGTGCCTATACTACATATCTAATATCGAGAATGGATCCCTTCAAAAGACTAAGCCCACTAGCAAGCTAGCCAATTGGAAAATACTATTGAGTGAGTTCGACATTGTTTACGTAACTCAAAAAGTGGTCAAGGGATAGGAACTGGCAAACCACCTTGCTAAAAATCCCGTCGATGGAGAATACGAACCACCCCTGAAAATGTATTTTCCTAATGAAGAGGTATCATTCATAAGAGAAGACATTGCGGAATCCTATGACGGTTGGAGAATTTTCTTCGATGGAGCAGAGAACTTCAAAAGAGTTGGAATTGGAGCAGTCCTAATATCAGAAATCGGTCAGCATTATCCGGTGTCTACCAAACTCAGGTTCCCCTGCACCAATAATATGGCTGAGTATGAAGCCTGCATCTTAGGACTCAAAATGTCCATTGATATGAACGTTAAAAAGCTGCTAGTGATTGGAGATTCAAACTTACTTATACAACAGGTACGAAGAGAATGGGTAACCAAGAACTCCAAGATACTCCCGTATCTACACCACGTACAGGAATTGAGAATGAGGTTCACGAAGACGAAATTCCAACATGTTCCCAGAATCCAGAATGAGTTCGCCGTTGCATTGGCTACCCTATCATCTATGATACAGCATCCAGACAAGAATTTCATTGATCCCATTTCGGTGAAAATCTATAATCAGCCAGATTACAGTGCCCATGTTGAAGAAAAAGCAGATGGAAAGCCTCAGTTTAATGATATAAGGAATATTTGGCAAAAGGAGAGTACCCAGAGCTTGCAAATCCTACTAAGAAATGCACACTTCGGAGATTGTCCAACAACTTCTTTCACAGTGGAGGAATCCTGTATAGGAGGACTCCCGATTTAGGATTATTAAGATGTGTTGACGCAAAGGAAACATCCAAGCTACTAGAGGAAGTTCATGCTGGGACTTGTGGTCCACATATGAACGGTTTTGTCTTAGTAAAGAAGATACTCTGGGCTGGTTACTTTTGGATTACTATAGAAATGGACTGCATCCAGTATGTACAGAAATGCCACCTCTGTCAAATAAATGCAAACATGATAAAGGTACCTCCAAACGAGCTTAACACAACAAGCTCACCGTGGCCATTCGCCGCCTAGGGAATGGACGTTATTGGACCAATCGAGCTTGCCGCTTCCAACGGATATAGGTTCATCCTAGTAGCCATCGATTATTTCACCAAATAGGTCGAAGCAACATCTTTCAAAGCAGTGACTAAGAAAGTCATGGCAGACTTTGTCCGCGACTGCATTGTTTGTCGATTCGGAATTCCAGAGTTAATCATTACTTATAGTGGCTCCAATCTAAAAAATGACTTGATGAAAGCTATGTGCAAAACTTTCAAGATCAAACAAAAGAATTCCACAGCCTACATACCTCAGATGAATGGAGATGTAGAAGCCGCCAACAAGAATATCAAGAAGATATTAAGGAAAATAGTAGAGAAGCATAGATAGTGGCACGAGAAGTTATCATTTGCTCTGCTGGGATATCGCACCAATGTCCGCATATCAACAGGGGCAACCCCCTATACACTGGTTTATGGTACAGAGGCTATCATTCCTGCTGAGGTAGAAATTCCTTCCCTAAGGATTATACAAGAAGTTGAGCTCGACAACGCAGAGTGGGTAAAAAGTCGTTATGAGCAACTAGCCCTTATAAGCGGAAAGAGAATGAATGCAGTCTGTCATGGTCAACTCTCTCAAAAAAGAATATCCCGAGCCTTCAACAAAAAGAGTCAAGCCAAGACGTTCACACCGGGGTAGCTAGATGAAGCCAAAGGGAAGTTCTTTCCCAACCGGCAGGGTCCATATATGGTTCATCGGGTTTTGACAAGAGGAGTCCTCATACTTGCAGAAATGGACGGAGAAGTCTGGCCAAAGCCGATCAATTCAGATGCAGCCAAGCGTTACTATGTGTAATCTTTATGATTTCCTTATATGATATAAATTGAACTACGCCTGACCCGATTCCCGTTTAAGAGGGAATACGTAGACAGCCCTATGGGTTAGGTCACAATTCAACAAAATTTTCATTTCCCCTCGCGATTGGAAACTGGGGAAGAATTTTGAAGAGGACACTCAGAATTCCGAAGTAATTTCAGACGATCGCTATATGAGCAACAATCAGAAACATCAACCCATCAAACTGGGGCAAAATTTTAAGGAGAACCCTCAAAATTCTGTAGCAGGAGAGGTTGCAATATCCTGAACTATGTCACGGTGTTCGATTCATCTAAAAGCTATTTTTAATTCTACGTTTATATCATACTTTTACAAAATCATGCATGTTTATTATTGAAACTACTTTGTTTAGCAACGCTACCCCAATGATACAGACGATATCACCAGATCAAAGCCAAACGATTCAAGCAAAGCCAGTTGGGATAAAAACTAACCTCCCACTTAAAAAACTTACAATTTTTCTTTGGATGCAAGCACTAGGATTGCGAAATCCTTAAACTTGTTGTACGCCCATGGGACAAACATTGTTCAAAATACGATTCTCAAAACCGTTGCCCTGGCCAACATTTTCTCTCAGCACACACCAGTAATGCTCCATATGTCACAATGCTCCGAGTAATCACAATGCCGCAATCTGCTATCAGCTAAGAAAACTCTACTGTCATTTGTTATTCTATTTCTTGCATAAGGCTACTATTCTACCTTCTGAAACTAAATGTTGTCTCCAACTGCATTTGCATTGTATAAGGCTTCTATTCTGCCTTCCAATTTGCATAAGGCTACTATTCTGCCTTCCGAGACTAAACGCTATCTCCATTTGCATTTGCATTGCATAAGGCTACTATTCTGCCTTCCAATTTGCATAAGGCTACATTCTTCCTTTTGGGACTAAACGATGTCTCCATCTGCATTTGCATTGCATAAGGCTACTATTCTGCCTTCCAATTTGGATAAGGCTACTATTCTGCCTTCCGAGACTAAACGCTTCTCCATCTGCATTTGCATTGCATAAGGCTACTATTTTGCCTTCCAACTTGCATAAGGCTACCATTTTTCCTTCCGAGGTTAAGCTCTACCTCCATCTGCATTCGCATCTTTGCATAAGGCTACTTTCCCACCTTTTGAGGCTAAGCTGTGCCTCCAATTTTCTTCGAAACTAAGTGCTATCTCAAGCACTATTTATCTCGCTTTTCTTATGGGCTAAGCTCTACCCTTCAATTCGCAAGACTGAACTCTGTCTTGTCTGCATCATACTACTGCATCCTTCATAGGCTGAAATATCGCCAACTCGTCCAAAGGCATCATCGTTCGGAGGAACCATCTTCATGGCCCGAGAACACCATGTCATGGCCTGAGGATATCTTTCAATATTTGCATATCATTATTCAAAGGCGTCATGGTTCGGAGGCACCATCCTCATAGCCCGAGAAGATCATTTCATGGCCTGCGAATCATGCACCGAACAACCCATGGCCCAGGACATAATGGTTTGAGGACGCCATTCCTAACGCCATTCATGGTCCGACGAGAATTTGCATCATGTTTAAATTACTCATATATGTTTGTATCATTTATTTGCAGGTAACCCAGCGAACAAGGACTATCCCAGCAGGAGCGATCCCACTCAGGTTTCCCAGCTATATCTAACCTCACCATTCCCGTAAATCCTTCACTCACCCGGCCCTAGATGTTGCATCCGTTATTGCAATGAATTCACCGGCATACTCCACCGATGGATCTGGAACTACATACGGCCTGATTCTTGTAAAACCAGGGATATGTAGGCAGCTTAAAAGCCAGGCTGCGACCATCATTTCTTTTCCCGAAAACTCTTTCATCCTTTCCGGTTAAAGAGGGGCAACTGTTGATTTTAAAATTGCATGTATACCTTTAAAATCATGCATTAATAGCAATTGGTATTTTTTCCATAAATTTTCTATATTTTTATTAATTTACCCAGCATTTTTATTTCTAATAAATAGTCACAAATGGCATTACAAGTGATTTCAAAAGTATTTCTTGATTTAATATATTATTTATGATCCTATTTAAATCAAATTATTTTATAATTAGCCAAATTGGCATCTTTTGGCTACAATTGCAATAACTTTGCAACTATAGTCCAAGCATATGATTTTATACCATTTTGACCGAAAATTTAGTCATTTGCATTTTAAATACTAAATAATCCTTTTAAATTATTTTCTATGCATGAAATTTATTTTTTGTGGTTATTAGCTATTTTTACAAATTATTTTAATTAATTTAATTGGGTATTTAACAAATAGCCTAGTTTCATTTCAATTCTAGCCTAATTAAACCAGACTCCAAACCCAATTAAAACAGCCCAAATACCAGGCCCAATCCATTAATTCCATCCGACTCAACGTCTTGTTTAATCTGGACCGTTGATCGATTTTGATCAACGGACCAGATCTTTTCTTACCTTAATTAACCCTAAAGACCTACCCCCCAAAACCTCATTCTCTCATCACTCTCCGCCGACACACCCCCTCATTCTCTCACAAATTCTCTCTTAAGCTCCCTCTGCTAAACCATGGTTCCTACTCACCGGCTATTGGCTCGCCGGTAATAATAGTGGTTCCACCACCAATCCTAGCCTCCATGGCTCCCCCATGGCGGATTCTTGCTACCCTGAGGTCCTCAAAGGACCAGAGGCTGGTCAACTCACACCCATGGCCTTTTCATGTCATTCTCAGGCCACCCTTAGCCGTTCGAGTAAGATCTTTATATTTTCCGGCTGATTACTATACTCTCTTACTCCTCACTTTGTGTTTACTATCTTCTTTACTGCTATGTTCTAATTTCAATTCAAGTTTCAAAAATAATATGTTTCTTTTACTGCTTCAGTTCATCCTGTTCCTGGTATGTTTTCACTTATGGTTTTGTTGTTCAACTTGCAACTAGTATGTTTACTTCATCACTTTATCATCATGCTTCTGAATGTGTCCCCTCCATTAGACTCATCATGTTTATGAAATGTTATCCCCCTCCCTATATACCCCAATGTGGCCCTTCCTTATGTTTTCTCAAATTTCTGGCATATACCTCTGTATGCAATGTAGTTGGATATCCTTAAGTTACATGATTCTGTGTTAATTCTGAAGTTCCCTAACCCCTTAGCATATTGCTGATTCTATACTTAAGTGCTCCTGCAACTATGTGTTTACCTATGTGACCTATGTGTCCCCAAATCCCACTACCCCTATTTGTGGTTGTTGAACCTGCCTTGGTCCTATCTTTCTTGGTTATGTTATGGGTGCTGTGTTTGGACTGTTGCTTGTTACTCTACTCTTTTTTCAAAACTGTCCTATTGAATGACTCCCCCTGTTGTTTTTCGAAACTATTGCAAACAAGTTTCTTTTCAGACTGTTTTCCTGCTTAATTCTTTTCAAAACTATGTCGAGCACTATCACTCTACTCTTAGACCACTAAGTTCTGAACCTTTTGTGTGAGCCTTGCCTTGGGACCCTTGAGCTCCCTCTGAACGTTGACACACAAAAGCTGGCCTTTTTACACTGCACTTACTCTATCTTTGCAATGAAATCTGGTTGTGAGCATTGCCCGGGATCCCTTGAGGTCCTTAGGAAACTCCGACATAGTCGGATATGAGAAAGGCTATGAACAATTTTGGCATTTGAGGTTTTGGAAATCTGGGTCCGTTTTCAAGCTCTCCATAGTGTAAATTCTAATTTTCTTTTTCTACTTATGCAATTCATTTCAATATTGGTCTATAATAATTTGTTGTAAATGAATACTGGGGTTGGCTAGTGAAAAGGGGAGGGTAGTTATATATGTTATTAACATCAATGGGTAAAAACCATGCCTTAGGTTTACATTTCCTATATGTGCATTAGAATCCATGTCTAAGACCAACACATTCAAAGCATGTCATGCATTAGATATCATGTTCTTAGGTTTACTGTTTCATCATCTCATTTGAAATTATTTTATCACTTAGAAATCCTGCAAAATAACAGCATTAACATAAAACTGTTGCTCCTGCACATCCTGAAATTATGCTGTAACTTTTTTGGGCGCTTAGAAATCATGATTTAGGAATTCTGCATATCCTGAAATCATTCTTCCTTTTATATGTGCATGTTATATACCCTATTTTAGGATCTCGTTCACACTCGATCAGTCATACCTAGTTAAACTACTGATGCATGAAAAGGACACAAAACAGTCTCACGTTCGATTATCCTATTTAAGTAAAATCGGTCATAATCCCTGTATATCTTTGCAACATTTAGAACAACATGCTTTAGGTAAAAATAACTTCTAAATTGTTTTAATAATTCTAGTAAGTGTTGTGCGTTATCCTACACCTAGGCAAGCATTAGGTAATCAACCTCTATAAAAACTGGAAACTGTTCTTTGTGTTTAACAGTCAGCATGTTAAAATCAATAAGCAAGCCTGATTAGGACTTCCTCTTTGAGTTATGTAATAAATCTGACTCTGTTGTTATCACTTAGATACCATGCTCAGGATCTAAATTTAGACCTTAGTTGTGTATGAGTCATGCTGTTTGTGTGTACTATGTGTGGAGGTATATCTGAGCCTTTTGTTTGTCTTCCATGCTCCCTTTTAATTGAAGTCGTATCGATGTGTTATGTGTCGCCTTAGTATTTTACCTTTAAACTTGGGGGTCTATCTAGAACCCTTGTTTCCTAGGATAGGAGTCCTAAATTCCTCCAGGACTGATAGGAAGGGATGGGTAACATCATGCAATAGGGGTCGAGACCAACCCTCGCTTTAATTACCTTCATGGGGTGGGAAAGAGTAGATATAGATATGATGACCGGTGCGTTAATACCACGTGTAGCCCCTCTTTGAGGAATGTCATACCGGGTATTGCATTGATGTGATCCATATTATAAACAAACCTAGGATACCCCTTTACATTCACAAACATACTTAGATTGTAATTCTTTTCAAAATCTAGCTTTTCATTAATTGTTTTTCAAACATTCGTGTACTTAAATTTAAACCCCCTATTATTTGAGTCATACTTGTTTATTTGCTAAATTGTACAAATTGACAAAAGTTGTTTGGCCGGGAACTCCTAAGGGGTTCCTAACACCTTCCCCTTAGGATATTTCAAGCCCTTACCCTGTCTCTAGTTACTGAAAGTAGTTATAAATAAACCCTCTAGGTGCCCTAACGCACCTCAAATCGTTAGGTGGCGACTCTTCAAAATGCAAACCCCTTTTAAAAGGAACGAGTTGTCTCAACCAAAATGTCATAATCCTGATTTCACAAGAAAAGGGGGCGCGACAAGCGAACTTTCATCGATAGAGACCTCTTGCCTCACAACCCCTAATGTGAGGAGACAGTTTAGAGATAGAGTGGGATAGGACTACTTCACAAGAAATTTAGAGGATGCAAATGAACACCTAGTCAAGGAGTTCTATACCAATGTTGTCCACATCAAAAAGGGCATGAAAGTGACTAAGGTGGGAAATCTGACAGTGAAATTTGATGGGAAGACAATCAATGACTACCTGTGCTTCATGGAGGAGGATGAGACATTGTACTTAGAGAAGGTAGAATTGGGGGATGATGTTTGTCCGTGGTTAGCAGAGTACTTGTCAATCCCAGGTACCACCCCAGCATGGTTGACAGCGGGAGTAAAAATTATGAGGAGAACCTTGAACCTCGAAGCAAAAGGGTAGGAGACATTTGTATGCAGCAGGCTAGACCCCACCATTCATGAGAACTCGCTTCCTATCTCCCGGGCAATTCTGGTAGCTTCTATCATGGCAGGGTACCCGATCAATATCGGGAATGTGATGTCTAGGGTGATCAGACGGGTGGTCAATGAAAGAGATAGTTCATACCCTTTTCCTAGCTTCCTAACTATGTACCTAGATGACTTGGAGTGGACAAGAGGAGGTTTGATGTGAAGGTGAAGCCGAAGGTACCTTTTTTGTGGTACAGCCGCAAAGTGATGACAACCCCAAGGGAAAAGATCAGAAAGGCAAATCCACCGCTTCTACTGGCCGGTCTGAAGAGCAGTAGTAGTGGTAACTCCTACTCAGCATGCTTCAGCTACCATAAATATGCCCCCAGGTCCATCTACTATCCCAGATATCCCCTCATCTTTAGCCTACCCGTTGACTTCCCACCGCTTGAACCACACCCTTGCCAGTATCAACAACTGGATGCAGACAACCACTTTAAAGCTATCCATGCAGACTACCTCTATAGAAGCCCAGTCGGTACCACCTCAGCCACAGACCCCACAATCAGTGGAGGACACTCTCAAAGAGCTTCTGGACAACCAGAAGAAGCTCCCGGAGAACCTGAAATTTATATTGGATGCTGTGGATTCACACGGAAAATCATTGAAGGATTTGACCAAAGAAGCAAAGAAACTGAGGAAGACTCGGGCATCCAAGGAGTCAGTAAAAGAGATGAGAGTGGAGGTGGAGAGGTTGAAGGAGGATCACTTGCCTTTGGACCTCTTATTGCATAACCCGGCTCCAGCAGCCCAGCCTGAGCCAGAACGGGACAGAGAGGCCAGCAAATAGTAGGAGGGTTATTCCTCATGATGATGATGTTGTGATAGAGTTGGAGGATCCGTAAGGAGGTTCCTCTAGCCAGCCTTAGGTCCCAATACAAACCCAGGACCCAGTACAGGCCCAGGACCCAGTGCAGACACAGGTGACAAAGATCCAGTCACAGGTTCCCCAGCTGTCCGAGGACCTAGGGACCCAGACTCATGATCCAATGCAGACGGAGGGCCAATAGGGAGTTTTCTCTTTACTCTCTATCTTGTATTGAGCTTATTTTTGTTAGTTAGAATTGAGGACAATGCTAGCTTTCATTTGAGGGGATACCCCTATTTTTGATGACATTGGGTTGTATATATGACACTACTTTCTTTTTATGCTTTTATTTTCACTTTTGGTACGTACATATTCATTTTAGTTCGCTTTCCATACTTTTACAACTTAGGTCTATATATAAAGTTACTTTCTGATGTATATATTCATTATCCCTTATGTATATTCGACTAAATCCCCTCTTGTACATACTCATTTTACTTTCCGCATTTTGTTTCTTCTTTACTAGATTCTTATTTCATTTTGATAGCTTCTTATTTTTAGTTTTTATTTTTGCGTGCAGTAAGCCTTTGGTTTTCTTTATGTCACGGTTCTTTCCAAAGGTGGAATTTTTGAGAACCGGGTGGCTCTTCCTGATGATTGATGGCATGAAAACCTTCTTAAGGGTTTGAGTCTATTTTCTTTTTCTTTTTGTGTAAATAATAGCTAGTGGGTAGTGGTGCCTCAAGCAAAGCTTCACTTGGGCCTAGCACATTTGCTTTTGATCCTATAGTCAAAAACAAATAGTTGTGTATAGGATGGTGAAAGTTGTGACCTTGAGACACTTGTGTTGGCCGACAATCATCAAGTGATTTTTTGGGAACATTGTGTTGCTTAAATCTTAGCTAAGGTCGTTGTAGGCCCCCGACAGACCCCGACTCTGTCTCTTTAGAAACCCCATAGCTTGTTTGGCGAGAATTTGAATTGCAAGTCCAAGTCCCGTGCCATTAGTCTAGAACATGCCCTGAATGTTCGTCTAGGCAAAATCCTAAGTGTAGTTTGACTTGAGAAGTGATTATAGGCTCTCCTTGATCCAAATAATATCTTGAAAACATCAGTAGCCTACCAATGACAATGTCCCTAGTCAATCCCTTTGAGCCATAGTCCTTTTCCTTCAACAACCATGATACAAGCATTTGCCCGTTTTGAAATGACCCTCTCTTGGCACGCAATCTTTTCTTGAGGGAGAGACGAGGAATGCAACAAAGTGGTAAAAAGGTACAAAATGAAGAAAAGGAAAGGCAATAAAAAAGAAAGAAAATCAAAAAGTTAAAAAGAATGAGCAATTTAAAAAAAATAAAGGTAAAAGTAAAGTGATGAAAGGCGTGGAAAGCCTAAAAAGGGTTGGAAATGAACAATAAAGAGTGACAGTGTGTCTCTCTAACCCCGAAGAAAAGAGTGCATGACTAAAAAGAAAGTCAAGAGAATCTGTGCCAAAACAAAGTAAATAAAGTGCTTAAGGGAAGATGGAACCTACTTATACCAAATATTTCCTACCCTGAAACAAAAGCCTTCGCTATGACGCCACAAAAGCCCTATATGATCTTAAATTGAATGAAGCTTACATTAGTGGTGACTCACATAAGGGGAAAGCTTATGGTACTTAGAGCCGGACTTGTGGCCTTTGTTTGAGAGAGATGAGTGTATTTCCACTATCCTCGTTCTAAGTGCTACAATCTAAAAGTGAGGTTTGCTTAGGGATAGTTGAGGATGTATGAGTTTGGGTTCCACAATGACCAAAGTAGTAGAAAGAGTTTCTTTGATGATTTGAGTCAGTCCTTGATGCTCTTGTGTCGCACTAAAACCATGATGCTTAAAAGAGTGAATGTTGTTAATGATCCATTTGAGTTGAGGCAATTGTCAGTCCCAATTGATGCTAGATATGGTCACTTTAAGTTAGTTGAATTTTCCTAGATTTACTCTTAAGGAGGTGGGTCTTATTTTGTTTGCTTGAGGACAAGCAAAAGCTTAAGTTTGGAAGAGTTGATAACTAGGGATTATGGTTCATTTTACACTCCTTCTTACTTGATTTTTGATTAAAAATGTTTACAAAATAGTCCCAAAGGCTTACATGTTGTACTTGTTTGTAGGGTTTGGTCCAAAAGGTGATAATTAGTCAAAACATGCTCAAAAAGATGTGAAACATGCACAAGTACCAAGATCAAGTCCAAGCACGGTGTAATAGATCCACTGCGGCTGCATTTCATTTAGTGCGGTCCGCAGTGAGGAGATTCAGATAGGTGCTTATTCCGGAAACCCAAGTAATACGGTCGCAAAGCAGTTTGTGCGGACCGCAATAGCCTCACTGCGGCCAATATCGATATTGTGTGGTCCGCAAAGAAGGAGTTCAGAGAGTTGGGACTTGGGAGAATTAATGCCACTACGGTCCGCGATCGTTTTTGCGCGGACCACATTGAAGACACCGCGGCCACAGTGCATTTTATGCGATCTGCGGTGGTCAACTTTAGAGACTGCAGAGATAATCCACAAAGCCTCAGTATGGTCTGCGATGCATTTTTTGCGGACCGCACTACCTTGTCTGGGGTATTTTTGTCCAAAAAATTTGGTCCAGTATAAATACCTTCTTTTCACATTTTTAGGTCATCTTTTGTAATCTGACTTAGGGCTGAGCACGTGAACGACTCTTATAGTTCATTTTTTATTTGGACCAATTTATATTTTCCATGTTGAATTAGTGGTTGCAAACACTAATTCGTGCCTTTATGACATAGGTTCTTCTTGAGAAAGAGAACTTGAGTGTAGGAAATTGGTCCAACAAAGAATTGGGGCATATTCAAGAAATTGATAGACCCAATTAAAGGGTTAAACCTAGAGATAGTAATACCCGATCTGAACCTCAATTATCATACCCAATTGGTCTTGAGAAAGTCAATTCGGGCAAAATCACTCAAATTACCGAGAGGTATAGAGTGAGAAGTTTCGTGCATTGGTTATATCGTAATCCCCATCATAACAATCTTGCCTTAGACATGAGAATCTGTCAAATATCCACCTAGGAGCGGGTCACTTCCCTAGTGCCTATTTACCCAATTAGATAACCTTTCAAGTATTTCACTCTTAGATTAATTTAGCATCTTGTTAGCGTAATATTAGATATAATCAAAACACCAACTATGATTGGAAGCGCAATTAAGAGTACTGCACATTGCTAGTTTGGATAGCAAAAAACTCCAACTTCTAGCTCCCTATGGATTCGATCCCGACCTATTCGGGTAAAAGCTGCACCGACCGCCCTCGCCACTCTATAGTGGTGCAGGGTTGGCACCGATCACCTACACTCGCCAAATCTTCTATCAGGGTTGTATTTTCCTTGGTCTGGTAGAAGCTTTTGCTCTTTGGCGAGCTACGACTTTTTCTTTATCTTTTTGGTTTTCTTCCTTGTCCTTCAAGACACCATCGGCGGGGGAGGGGGGACCGAGATCAGGCTTCCGGAGATATGACTCTCGAAGACATTGCTCCCGAGGATGTACTCCCGAGAGTAGTTTAGACTTTTAGCTGTTAATTTTGCTTCTTTGTTTTTATGTAATGATTCTTCGTGGGGTTTTGTAATCATATGTAAGGTCCCTTCACGGGCTTTTTGTAACCAACGTTTATTAATGCAAAGAAGTTTCTTCAAGTTTTCTCTGATTTATGTTGGTTTTTCCTTTACTTGCATTTGTGAAGAATCTGGGTACACGACTCTACCGATTGATTCGAATATCGGGCCCAGGGTGTAGGTATTCCCTCGGCTCCTGATTGATTAGTACGATATCTTGTAGGGCCCTTTGTCATCCCTTGGACTGAACCCGGGTTGGATAGGTACAGGCTACCGGGATCCCAAGTGAAAATAGGGCTTCGAATTTATAGAACAAACCTAGCCTTTTAGACCCCATCGATATTCCTCGAGGGGGAACTTGCTCGATCGTCCCAGAATAAAGATAGACTTTAGGCTTTCGAAAGCAGTCCTTGAGCGAGAGTTTGCTCAAGCTTGGGCAGTCTGGAAACTTGTTTTGAACTTAAAACGAAGGCAACCTTAAGGCGTTGCAGATATATTACGGAGGAGGGTTCGCCCGAGTTCAGATAACTCTTGGATTAAAGTAATCGAGATAATGTTTAATCTGGACCTGAAGGCGAGAAATAGCCCTAAGGTTTTATCAGTAGTTTTTGAGAAAAACTTGGCTCAAGCTCAGGTAGCTCGAGGGCCAGATGATTGGGTAAACCACACTTGCAATAGCAGAAATTCTTGAGGTAGGATACCTATCTCGAGGTCAAGCCCACATGAGTAGGTTTTTTAGAACTTATCTTCCTTTTGATTGAGGTCCTTGAGATCGGGTACCATCTCGAGGCTTGTTATGATACTAATGGCTTATTAGAACCTATCTTCCTCTAGATAGAAGTCTCGAGATTGGGTAACATCTTGATACTCGTAATGATATCATTGGCTCCTTAGAGCCTATCTTCCTTTATAGAAGACCTCAAGATCGGGTACCATCTCGAGGCTCATAATGATATCAACGGCTCCTTATAGCCTATCTTCCTTCTGATAGAGGCCGTCGACATCAGGTACCATCTCGAGGCTTGTTGATATGGGGCTTTTTGATCCGCAAAATGCCGTTCGACCACATTAATTACATGACATGGTTATAAAATGACTGAGGCGATCGTGCCGGTTTATCTCCCCAAAGTGATAGTAGCTTATCCATCATTTTTAACTGGCCTTTGAGGTGGACGGATAGTCACCACTTGTTTCAATATATATGTATATATATAGGTTTGTCATCTTTTTTAAGGCTTTCGCTATCCTGAGTGTAGAGTTCTCTTATACGTTTTAGGTTTCTCCGCTACTTTTACTCGGGAATCCTTGCTCAGATTTTCCGCCCCAATTTTTTGACTTTGCCACAATTATGATTGCTGCGCCAGGATTCGCCAGGCAAGGAGAAGGGAGTCCGCCCCTGATCCCTATTTGGTTGGTGGTGCGTTACCGGAGTCAGGCGAGCTACCTTTAAGACATTTCATTTTGAGGGGGAATTTTCCTACGGAGAAACCTCCAAATGCCCAGGGGTGTTGGGAGCATGCTTCGAAGCTTACCTCTATGATAGTAGAGGATCATCTTGAGTTAGTGAGGAAAGATTGTGGATGGGGGGAGAAAGTCGCACTGCAAGTACCTTCCTCCGAAAAGAGCATTATGGACCATGCTGAGGGTTTTTTGAATGTATACATGTACCCTTTCCCACTGGGCCCCCTTGATAGGGTTACGCTTGATTTCTGTAAGAGGTATCAGGATACCTCAGCTCATATTCACCCATCGTTTTGGCATATAGAACTGATAATACAATTCTTTATGGAGGGGGCAGGGCTCGATTTTATGCTTAGTCATCTTATCAGGCTGTACCGGCCTTTTCAACATTGAGGCCTGCTAACCCTACGTGCCAATCCACTAGGTGCTTCATCGTTTATGACGAAGAAGATGGGGATCGGGAATGGATGAGTCGATTCATTTGAGTATCGACTGCTGACATTATGCCGATGGAGTTCCTGCCGTTTCTTGAGGAATGGAATTTTTCATGTAAGTGGTACACTTGTGTCTCTGTTGTTTTGCTCGCTTTGTTAATGGCGGAGGCGATCTTCGTAAACATTTTTTATTCCCTTTATGCACCAATTTTATGGACGCCCTACGAGATCTCCGATACGATAGATTGGGCTCGAAAGTTGGCGATCCATTCGACCTCTGATGGTCATAAGTGGCGATACCTGTCTAAGGGCAGATGGGAGGCAAAACACCACGGTACGTGTTATGCAATTTTGCTCTTTCTTTGGAAAGCATTCCCTTTTTAAGCATATTGATTTTGTCTTTGTAGGTATTGACGCGTTCTCTAAGGTGAGATCGTGCCTTCCCGGGAGGGGGAAGAATCATCAGCTTTGGGGCCGAATAATAATAATAAGTGAAAAGACCCTCCGCAGAGTGATGACGCTCATAGTAGGATGAGTTCAGCCCGAAGGCTTAGCGAGGATTCATCAGCCAAACCTGCAACACCCAATGCGAAGAACGAGTGTTCCCTGTCGCCAGCTTCTCCTCCCGTCGAAGGTACTTTGAGGGATGCTCGAGGCTGGGGGCCACATATGTCGAGCGACCGTGTCCCAACTGGAAGTGGTTTTATTGGGGTTCAGGGAACCAGGCTAGCGGATGTGTGCTCGACTTTTGAGGAAGCTCAGCGGTTCTACTCTAAGGTGAGTTTTGGCCGGCCGTGTTGATTTCTTAGTTTTTGCAAATTTTATTATTTTATCGAGTTTTTCCTTTGCAGGCTTTAAACAAGCTCAAATTTGAGCTGCTTCATTGTAAGGTCAGGCTGCAGGAAGCCGTGGACGGGGAGAAATCCCTTAGGCTCCTCTGTGATGACAAGGAGGATGAGTTGGCACACTTGCGGTATGAGGCGAGTCGAAGACAAAAATACGAAAGCTACCTTGAAGAGCAGGTAAGTTTTGTTCTCAGGGGTGCATGTTACCTTGTCTATCCTAGAGCTGATGTTTCGTTTATTCTAGTTGCAGAAGAAGTCAGAGAGCCCAGAACATCTTGAGAGTGAAATTGCCCAAATTAAATGCAGTGTGATGAATTGAAGGCTCGGATAGATGCTCAGGTTGTCGTGAAAAAGGCCACTTTGTCTAAGGCTTCTGCCTTAGAAGTTCAACTTCGCGTGGCTCGTGAAAACACATTAGTCCGACGGACATGATTACAAGGCTCGATCCTGAGCTTCAAAAGGTGAGGGCCGAAGTTGTAGATGCCCGAGTTGAAGCCGTAATGAGCCGAACTAGGGCCTATAAGAAAGTGGTCGTTTATCTGAAGGATGCAGCCGATGCTCGAGCTGAGCTGAGGAGGGCTCTTGACAATAAGGGCAGGAGTACAGAGTATGATCGGTGCAAGTCTCGAATCTAACACTAAGTCCATTTTGTCCGATGCTGATGGTAGCGAGAAAGAGGCTGACAGGCCATAGTCCCCGACGAGGACGTAGTTAGGCCTTCCTCCACCGATTCTATGTATAGTGCTTTCAGGGAACATTGTAAATGGAATTTTTATTTTATTCATACATGTGTATAAAGGTAACCCTATGGGCTTTATTCGTCATGCACTTCCTTTTTCTTTGATGATTGTCAGTTATTAGCCAGGTGAGCTGGTCTTTGGATTAGAAGAACCCTTAGGTTTACAGTATGGCCCTGAAGCTCGTTAGACTGGCCTGTAGGCTATTACGCATCTGGTCAGTACGACCTTTTAGTATAAGCCAGCGTTTAAGCTCTTATGATTTTGCTCTTAGGAATATTCAATTAACTATTTCGGGTTCAGTCTCCGAGTCAGGTTTCGACTCGAGCTTATTAACCCTTAAGTTTTTGGATTAAAAGCTGGCCCTCAGGCTTTTACACGATGGGTCAGTACGACCTTTTTCATGAGCTGGCAGCGGCGGCTCTTACGCTTTAGGTCGGAATGACCTTTTATACGAGCTGGCGATAGTGGCTCTTATGCATTGGGTCGGTATGACCTTTTATATGGGCTGACGATAGTGGCTCTTACGCGTTGTGTCGGTATGATCTCTAGTATAGGCTTTATTTTTCCCTCGTTAAGGACTTTTTAGAATCGTGCTTTCCTGAATCTTTGATGGTTTGGTAAAACCTCGATTGCGAGTTGTTATGTGGTGGTGATCGAGCACCCTGGGAGGTTTTGCTCGATGGCTGAGTGTTTCGAAGCCTATAGTATGAGAGCTGACATGGTCAAAGCCCTTTTGCCTATGTCGAGGGTAGCCTATTTTAACCGGTTCTTTTCGATGTTCTTTCGAAGTAATTGAAGGTCTGTGATTTTTTATCGACGGTTGGGCATCCCCGAGTCATGTTAGTTTGCGTGGTACAACTTTGTAACCGTAGTCACTGTGGTTGGCCGGAGCCTTTGAGTCCCCGAGTGAAGTAGTTTCAGTGTCTATATCGAGGGTATACCTTTTTAGGGGTCTTATAAGTTTGATATATAGCCTTAACTTTAAGATCGGGATTTATTCCTTTTTTATGGTTTTATAAATTTTTACATGCCTTTTAGGTCTTACAACTTTGTTTACTTGGTACAAGTAAGGTTCATGCCTTGCTTGAGGTCTTACAGTTTTGATGCCTTACAAAGGTCTTATAAATTTTTACATGCCTTTGAGGTCTTTCAGCTTTGATATTGCCTTATGAAGGTCTTATGAGTTCGGAGTTTCCGACCCGGAGGTCATGACATCATGTATGTCACACCTACTTTTTCTACCCCCGGAAGGGGTATAGCGAGTTTTTCCAATTAAAGTGAAAATCGAAGCGGGATTATTTTATATAAAATTCAGCGTCGCCACTTGGGATGGTTTATCATGTCCCAAGTCACCGGTAAATCCCGAATTGAGGAAGTTTGACTCTTTTTTATGGTCTGCAAACACAGAAATCCGGGTAAGAAATTCTGTTAAACCAGGAGAAGGTGTTACGCATTCCCGATTCCGTGGTTTTAGCACAGTCGCTCAACTATTAGTAATTGGCCTAATTATCTAATTAATTACACATTTTAAACCTACGTGCATTTTTAAATTTCTAACCGCTTTTAAAATTTTTTAAGGAAAATTCATGATCGTCATACACTTATTTGTTTTTCGAAAAACACATAGTAAACCACACTACATGAAATGCACCTGCGGTTCACGGTATGTTTATTTTATTTAACATTATTGGAAATTGAAGTCGGGTCACATGAAATGCACACCCAGATTTATAACATGTTTATTTTTATTATTATTAAAAATTATATTCGGGTTACATGAAATGCACACCCGAACCCCTTTAATCTAATTTGATGTAGTTAAGATGATAAATAGCAACCCAGTTTCTATATGCTGACAAAATCATGTTCCGCTATAACCAATTCGAATAAACATATGAGAAGATAACTAAGTGAGAAAATTCAAAACTATGAAAAACAACTACACAAACAACGGGATCATATCACCAAACAAACATTTAACATTAATCTTGAATAAAATGGATAGAGGATGATAGAATTGGATCTCAATATAGCCAGAACATTGGTTGTTTAAATGTTTAACACTCAAAATGTGATGAACCGTGAACGGAACTCGAATTAGCACTGGATAATCAACCAAACACGGATTCAAACCCACACTTTAATAACTGTTCATACTCGAATCGAGCAGCCGAAATAGTCATTCAACCTTCTAAGTTCTCACGTTTTGAAATTGGAGTTTACTTCAATCTCAAATACCAAATAATTCAAACCGACTCCATCTTTGAAATCGAAATAAACAGAAAAGACCAAAGTGTTTTGGATTTTTGATTGAGAAATCTAATAGAACTGTTTTTTTATATCTAAACTAGGATACTAAATCGAAACGGACAAATCAGAATCGAAACCAAACTCTTCCCCTCGATTTTGTTCACTAAATGTCACCTCTGTTTTTTGTTGTGTTTCAACTCATTTCATGTTCTCTCCTTACAGTGCGTGAGTGGGTGTGAGTCGTTTATGGCATCTTCCAGTGAGCTGTTGTGAACGGGAAAAAGCAGAAGCAGTGGTGGTGAAGGGAGGTGGGCTGCCGTGACTGCGATGGGGAGGGGCTGTTGTCCTTGTGTAGGGTTCTACCGCTAGGTCTGTTTGTTTTCTTTACAAGGAAGACGAAGCCAACTTCCTTTTATCATGGAAACCCTAATCTTTTTGGTCTTAGGCATTCTGCAGATCCCTTTTTTTGAGTTATTTTCGGCTCGACTCATTTTTACGGCGAGCTGCTGGTGGACAGTCACTGTATGCCAGAATGGGGTGGAGGAGTTAGGGTTGTTGTTTGTGAGGTCAGGGGTGTGGTGGCAGAGAGGATGGCAGTGGAGTGGTGGCAACCTAGGATTTTAGGATTGTGTATAACATGAAGAAGGAAGAAGAAGAAACTCAAGGGTCTTGTGTATTTTCCAAAATCAGAAAACGGCTGAATAAGATGAAGATGATGGGTTTAGGTATAGGGGTCGTTGGTTTTTGCCCTAGGTCTATGCAGCTGATTTCTTTTTAGGCGTTAGGTCCTCTTTTTATTAGTGATTCAAGGTTAATTTTATTTGTATAGTGTGCTGATGGGTTAAGGTTTGGGCTTTTGGGTTAATGGGCTAAGATGACTTTTGGGTTTTGGGTTGGGTCTATGTATTATTGGATTAAACTTGAGCTAAAACTAAAAATTCATAGACCATAGACCCAAATCCTATTCTTCTTGTATAATAGTATAAAACACCTATAAAAATGTAAAATCACTCCTAATTAATTGAAATAGACTATTAAAGATAAACCTAAGCTGACACTATTTTTTGTTTTTTGGTATTTTTTTAAAATTAAAAATGACTACAAAAAATTAATGAAACTATTTTTGTAATTTTCATTTTTTGTGATAAAATAAAGTAAAAGAGTCAAAACTAGTTGAAATAACTATATTAGACCTAAACTAAGTATTTAAATTCTAAAATATGTAAAGAGGGTCAAAAATTACATGTCTACAACTACCCCTCTTTGATTGGAAATATGAAGTATTTTCAGACAAAGAACGACTAGATAGGTTTTTTGACCCGACCCTTATTTAGAGAGACCAAAAAACTAAAATAAATGATAATGTGACCGAGCCCTGGTATCTGAGCTGCCTACATATCCTTGGCTATAAAGGAATCAGGTCACGTGTTGTTCAGAAGTAGGAACAGTGATGGAGTATACTGAGGTGGAGAGCCGATCGAGGTATCTTTCCATCGACGTTCCGGTCCGCGGTCCTATTATTACATCAAAACCAAAAATGAAAAAGACTACTAAGCCTATCATCTTCGAGTTACAAGGTTCCTATCTATGAGTCTTATGAAGCTTGATCTTGAGTCTTGAATGGTTCTTCATGCAGACTTTAGATTTAAACCTTGACACTTGCTAGCTGCAGGTGTAAGTTCATTCTTCTTCAACTTTTTCAGAACAAAATCGGACACACCATGCTTGTGACTTCAGTCATGTCCTAAGCAGTCCACCTCTTGTCTCAGCTTCTGCATTTTGGATTCACTTCCCTTTTCTTTTTCTTTTTTTTTTGTTTTCCTTTTTTATTCTGGATTGAGATTACTTTTGTTAATCATCTCGGACTATTGATCCGCATTCTTGTCGCGAGTTTTTGCTACTTCTAACTTGAATTGAATTCTGAAATGACTTCCCTTGTTCTCTAGGAGGGCTCCAGCTACTGACTTGAAACTTGGGATAATTTCGAAACAAATTCTCTTGTCCTCCAGGTGGGTGCCTGCAATCAAAACAACAAAACAAACAAAATTTTCTGCCTCATCTTGCACTCGGAAAATTTGTGAGTTGTAAGAAAAATTGTAAACCACTTATGTTGTCGATGCGATGCTGAGAGTAAACTAAAGAATCGACTAGGATGTGCATCTCCTATGAGTAAAACTAAGAAACATTAACTAGCAAATGCGTCTACTAGAAATAAAACCTGAATGACTCGGATTAGGAAGTGCGTCTCCTGCGGGTGAAACTTGAATGAACCAAACTAGGAAGTACGTCTCCTAGGGGAGGAATCTCCTTCGGGTAGGATGTGCATCTCCTATGAGTAAAACTAAGAAACTTTAACCAGCAAATGCATCTACTAAAAATAAAACTTAAAAGGCCCGGACTAGGAAGTGCATCTCCTTCGGGTAAAACTTCAATGAACCAGTCCAGGAAGTGCGTCTCCAAGGGCTGAATTTAAATGACCCAAACTAGGAAGTGCTTCTCCTAAGGGTGAAATCTCAATTTAGGAAATGCGTCTCCTAAACAGTATAACTTGAAAGACCTAGACTAGGAAGTGCGTCTCCTAGGGATAAAACTCAATTTAGGAAATGTGTCTCCTAAAACAAAATATAACCTAAAAACCCAGACTAGGAAGTGCGTCTCCTAGGGGTGAAACTTTAATGACTCAAACTAGAAAATGCACCTCCTAGGAATGAACTCTTAATTTAGGAAGTGTGTCTCCTAAAGGTATATCCTGAAAAACCCAGAGTAGGAAGTGCGTCTCCTAGGGGTGAACCTTGCATGAACCAAACTAGGAAGTGCGTCTCCTAGGGGTGAGATTTCAATTTAGGAAGTCCGTCTCCTACAACAGAATATAACTTGAAAATCCAGACTAGGAAGTGTTTCTCCTAGGGATGATTTGTGATCTTCTCAATAGCCTTTGCGTAAGCAGAACTGGGGCATTACACCTGAAAAATTCAAGCTTTCAAGCTTTGATATGAACATAGCTTTCATCCATGTTTTAGAGAAAGAAAACTTGTGAGTTTAAACATGGTGGTTGGTTTGTGGCCTTGACTTTGAGGGCGATTTCTCCTTCACTTGCCAATGTAACTTTGATTTCAACTTGAAAGACCTTGCTTGTTCATTGACTAACCACTTTCTCTGTCAACCCGTATCAATGAAAACACCTCTGATCCGTTCAAACCCCAAATCCATCTATCTGGTGCATTGTGCTCATGAATTGACATATACTAAACCTTTGCATTTCAGATGAACCCCAAAGCACATTAATCGTTACCAATTCAGTGCGCATACTGTTCTTTCCTGACTTATGCCACTTTGATGTGCTAGCCATATTCCATTTTGTGCAATTGGAAAGCTGGTAGCAAATTTTAATGTCATTTCTCACTTGTTCTGACCAAACAGAATCAAGAAAAGGAAGTACACAAAATAGAAGGAACAGAGAAAGGGACAACGAAAAGAGATGATACCTAACAAGAAAATTGCAAAGTAGAAACTTACAGATGTAGATACGATTTCTAATGACCATGACATGCACTTTTGGATTAAGTGGCCTAACCTATCAAGCAAGTCTAATTTTCAACTCTTGTTGTACCTCTGAGACGTGAAATTGGGCTTCAATGCTCTGATTATCCAATCTGATTCACGATTTTTATTCGACTTGTAGTGCCCGAAGGGTTTTCACCATCAAGCCTCTCTCATTTTGTTTTGTCTCTCAACTTACCGTCGCCTTATGGTGCCTGTGAAGGTTTTCACCGATAAGACTCCCTCATTTTTTGTTTTCCTTGTGTAGAACAGAGTGTTGCCCCTGATGTGAATCATACCTCTAACTCGCTTGACATGGCACTACTCAAAGATTGATCAAAAGTTCTTTCTTTGGACCGTAATGTTGTCTTTTGGATAGGATTAGAAAGAAAGGATATAATAAAGGCTCAAAAACAGCTTAAAATTACAACTTTGGGAATTAGATCTCTTACAACAACCACAACTTCTACCACAGTTTCTTTGCTTGGGGACTTTTGAATTTTTATTTTGATGGGACCGAATAGTGAGGCTGCCTACGTATCCTTAAATGGAATCAGGTCGAACGTGGTTCATGACATAGGAATTGCTTTGTTTTTTGTACTTTTCTCTTTTTATTTTCTTTTCTTTTCTCATCTCTTTTCCTCTTTTATCTTTTTTTTTAAATTCTGTATCTGTATTTCTAAACTCTGCTTCTGATTCCAAAAGAGGGATATGAAAGAAAATAAATAAGGCTCAAAGGGGCAACAAAGGATAAAGTGTTTAGATATCAGAATAAAATGCCATCGTCATTCCAATCTTCAAAGCATGCCAAATACAAACAACACAATTAAACAAACCAAAGAAATCATATATAATATCTTTTGATTGCATCAGAATTGATAGTCATATCCATACATTTGCCTTCTACATCTGTTAAATACAAATCACCATTGGACCCCTGCCAATTTGGGGCAAACTTGCCTTTAGCTTCAGCTTGATGCGGCAGGATGTGTTTCAATACTTGCTGACCCACTTCAAATTTCCGGGGACACACCTTCTTGTTGTATGCTCTTTCCATTCTCTTCTGATACAATTGACCATGACACACTGCCGTCGGTTTTCTTCCGTCAATCAGACTTAATTGCTCCAAACGGGTTTTAGCCCACTCATCATCATCAATTTTTGCTTCAGCAACAATCCGAAGGGATGGAATTTCAACTTCTGCGGGTATCACTGCTTCAGTACCATATACCAACAAATAATTAGTTGCACCTACTGAAGTGCGAACAGTAGTGCGGTAATCCAGCAAAGAAAAAGCAACTTTTCATGCCATTGCCTAGAACCTTATACCATCTTTCGATTTATCTTCTTTATGTTCTATCTGCCCCAGTTTCATACAATTCGGGATTTAAGTGATCTCAAAATGCCTTTATTTATTTCCCTCAAACGTCTCTATCATCTTCAAAATTATTTCATTGCTTCATGACTAAACTAACTTTTAAGACCAGGCTAAGAATTACGCGTGCATGTCATATCACTAGAATCAGCATGAAAAGACTATAAAAGTAAAAGAGAGCTAAACAAGCTAACTAGAAATAACAGAAAATAGGAAATTGCATTAGACAGACGGTGAAAGGGTTTAAATAGCAAAACAAGAAAAATACACTAGCGTTACAACCCTGGAAAAACCTAAATAACACTAAACGAGCTATTACGACTAAACAAAATAGGAAAACTAAAAGGATAGAAGGGTTTGAGTCACAAGATAATATCCGAATTACAACCCTGAAAATAATCCGGACAACAGAAATGACAACTAAATAAACCAACAAGACTCATCCCCAGCTAACTATGAAAGGAGCGTCTTTCCAATTACCAAGCGCGACTTCTTAGCCACTGAGTTCCACATCAATATCACCAAGACCATTACCAATTTCAACATCATTAACTTCACTCAACAGGTTCCCAAGAGGATTCTTATACTCCGTGTCACCACGCATCATCCCCACAAAGTGTGCATCATCAAGTGCAGGTACAAGATTCTGCGTGATATTCTGGGTGTCACTGTCCTGGATCACAATTATCCCTTCTTGAATCATTCTTTCTATTTCCCTTTTCGAAGCACGATAATCTTCAATGCTATGACCTTGGACAGTAGAGTGGTACATGCACCGTACAGTAGGATCAAAACCTTTTGCATATGGGTCTGGAGTATAGCCAAGGAGCGGCTCAAACAGGCTAGAATGCTTTAACTTTTCAAACAAGCTTGTATAGGACTCCCCGATTGGCGTGAAACTATTTTTTTGCCTTTGTTTCCCTCCCTACCCCTATTTTATAGGGTTTTTGGGTGCTCGAAAATGTTGTGAAGGCAAGAATGCATTATACGGTGCTGGTGCTCGCCATAAAGAGTGACCCGGTGGTTGGACGGATGACCAAACATTATTCGGAGGATAATACTGACGTGATTATGTGGACCTCGGGGATAGGTTTGGGGTTGGGATTAAGGCTGAGTATATTGGTGAGGCAGACCCGTTGGACCATGTCGTGATCCTTAGACAACTATGGCAATATCATCATGTTCCTTCTGACCCAGCAAGCTTCTTGTGTTGTTCTGAATTGCTAGTGTTGTGGCTTTTAAAGTAGAATAGCTCATTATCTTGCTCGACTTCAACCCATCCTCTACCATTTCTCCCATTTTTACCACATCATTAAAAGGCTTGTGAGCACGTGATATTTACCCTAAGCAAATTATTCCAAAAATGTCAAATAAAATGATTTTTACAATTTTAAGAATTGTGTTGTATCCTTTTATTAATTGGTCACATAATAACTCACATTAAAAATACAAAAAAATGTATATACATTAAGATTTTTAGTTTTTACACTTTTTAGTATTAATGCATTTTTGGAAAAAAAAAATAGAAGAAAAATCGGGAAAAATAGTTCATTTAGCGTTGATTGTTTTAATTGAAAATTACTACAAAATAGTTAGTAAAATAATTTTTAGAGTTTAATTAGAATAATTTTTAATTTTAATTTCAATTTTATAAATCATAAAAATACAAATATTATATACATATATATATATACATAATTGTTGGGCCAAGAACACACCCAAAACACCTTTAAAATACCCAGCCCAAAGCAATACGGCCCATCCCCGTCCAAGCCCCTGTATGCAGGATCAAAACGACGTCAATGGATGAAGGAAATCTAGACCGTTGAATCTTGATCAAACGGTCAGAATACACGAGCCAATTCATATACCAAACGACGACGTTTTGAGTCGTCAAATCTGGACCATCCATTAGTTTGATCTAAAGGGCAAGATTGAACCAGCCATAAGCCAAAACGACGTCGTTCCATTTATATAATATCAAACCATTCGAGATAGGTTGGAACGACGTCGTGTGGGGTTCTCTGATCTAATCCCAACCATCCAAACACTCTAATCTAACGGTCTTGAAACTTTGATCAATAATACATAAAAATGTCTGAATGTATATCAAAATTTAGAGGCAAATATATCATCATCCTCGTATCTCCAGAGGTCGCCGGACTGGTTCGCCGCCGGTCGGCGCCACCAGTTCCTTTGCCTCCCAAAATAACACCATAAAAAGCACTGAGTCTCCTCTTTTCATTCCCATAAACCACTCCCTTTGAATGAATCCCTAGACCTTCGAATATTCTTTTTTGTGTCACCGGAACCCTACTCCGGTGGACACCAAGTATGCCAAATAAGCCTATTTTTACACCATAGATTTACCTTGGCCCCCTCTACACTAATATGGTAGTGTCTTGGCTCGAATATAGCCAGAACTACTCAAATATTAGTTTTAAATTTTTCTGCCCTAAAGTGCATGCTTCAGTCTTTTTGATTCTTGACCGGAACATACCCATCCATGTGTATTCCTGTGAAAACACATGGTTCGGTATGTTTCGTGTCAAGAATCTTGAAAGATTCCTTCAAGACTAACGGTTTGGAGTCCATCCATTATAGGAGTAAGTTCCTTCGTTTAATTTTATATAATTTCTTTTTCTTCTGCTTCTTCTTCTCTTCTGAGTCATTCCATCTCGTTTCTTGTTAATTCTGATAAGTATTGGACCACACAGTTGAGATAATTTGTCGTTTTAAGCAATAAGTTTAACATTTTAATCCTTTGTTAGTTTAGATAAAACTAGTTAATTTGTTTACTATCGATTGTCTTTAATAGATAATGAGTCATATAGGTTTTGGAACATGTTACCCAATAATTGGATGAATGTTCACCTCTGTGCTTCTTTATATGAAATTGTTTTTTTTAGTAATTGCTGGGTTAGAAAGGTGACCTGATCAGTTCAAAGGTCTGTTTAACTAGTCGCATTGGATATAGCTGATAATTAGGGAGTAATAGTCTCAATCTGGGCAAAAGTCGAAAGGGTTGGGATCAGTAACCCTGGGTCTGTAATTTTCAGATCAATGGAAGGGTAATTTAGGCATAGAGAATGGTAGTATTATTAGCAATAGTAATTTTAAAGGCAGGGAAGGGGTAGTATAGGAATTGGAATGGGTAGGGAACCTT
>MU743504.1:34362-45332 GCA_026770625.1 Nicotiana glauca | reverse complement strand
CGAAGGCAGAATAAAGTGAAAAGGACAGAGCCCACACGGGCGAGTCATAATGAAACCCTGAGAGTTGAACCCAGTCGGTTTGAAAAGAGATTCACCCTCGAGGCCAACAAGCAGCAAACTTCTCAACGGAAAGGGGGCCGGAATCAAGCGATTGAGATGATCAAGGCCACAAAACCAACCACCGTTTCAAACTAACAAATTATTTTTTGTTGAAAACAGGTGCAATCAAAGCAACCATGCAAGAATACAGGTGCAATCCAAAAGAAATGAGATGCGCAAGCGCTGAAACAGCTTTACAACAGGGAATCGACCAGAAAGGGAAGTTTCCCGAAATTCTTTCATACGTTTTGTTAACTAAAAAGGAAAAATAAAAAAAAAAGAGGAAAAAGAAAAGAAGGAGAAAAGGAAGAATAAGAAAATAAATGAAGATAAAAACCCCAAAAGAAAAACAAATCATAGTAGCAAGGAGCATTTTCTCTCCAAATCCCGGCATAACCCGAGGATCTCCCTAGCATAACCCAAGGAGCATTTTCTTTCCAAAATACCGGCATAACCCGAGGATCTCCCTGGCATAACCCAAGGAGATTTTTCTTTCCAAATCCCGGCATAACCCAAGGATCTCAATGGCATAACCCAAAGAGCATTTTCTTTCCAAATCCCGACATAACCCGAGAATCTCCCTGGCATAACCCAGGGAGCTTTTTCTTTCCAAATCCCAACATAACCCGAGGATCTCCCTGGCATAACCCAAGGAGATTTTTTTTTGCAAATCCCGGCATAACCCGAGGATCCCCGCTTGGCATAACCCAAGGAGATTTTTCTTTCCAAATCCCGGCATAACCCGAGGATCCCCCCTTGGCATAACCCAAGGAGCTTTTTCTTTCCAAATCCCGTCATAACCCGAGGATCCCCCTGGCATAACCCAAGGGGCTTTTTATTTCCAAATCTCGGCATAACCCGAGGATCTCCCTGGCATAACCCAAGGAGTTGTTTCTTCCCAAATCCCGGCATAATCGGAGGATCTCCCTGGCATAACCCAAGGAGCTTTTTCTTTCCAAATCCCGGCATAACCCGAGGATCTACCTGCCATAACCCAAGGAGCTGTTTCATCCCAAGTCCCGGCATAACCCGAGACCCTTTTCTTTTTTCGGCATAGCCTGTTCATCTTCTAGCATAACCCGGATTCATTCACAGAGATACACAATCCTGATTTAATTGCTTAGATATGTGTCACAACTAACTCACGAAATTTTCCTAGTGAAAACTGGGGCAGAAAATTTTGTTCGTTTGTTTGTTTTGGTATCCTAAGCAGGTTGATCTCAAGGCACAAGGTGCGAGACGACCAATGGAATAAATCTCAATTCAGAATCAAGAAAATAAGAAAAGAACAAAAGAAATGAATTCAAACGTGAAGCAAGTAAGGGTGCGGATTGCTCAAAACCTGATTGAAGTCATAAGCTCCGCTGATCCTATCTTGACCCAATGCTGCATGAAGAAGTAAACACCTACAATTTACGAGCATCAAGATTCAGATCGGAGTCCACAGCAAAATCAACCAAGACTCAAGATCAAGTTTCAAGAGAATTATAGATAGGAATCTTGTAACTCATAGTTGTTAGGCATAGATAGCTTAGCTTTGATTTTCCTTTTGGTGTAATAAGGAGCTCAACAAACAGAAACAGCAGCAACGGCAGTGAAATCACAGCTTCTCGGTAGTCCCAGCTACCAAAACTTCCTGAACTACACCTGACCTAATTCCTTTATAGCCAAGGATATGAAGGCAACCTCTAAAGCAAGGTTCGGTCAGACTCTTTCAAAAAATACTTCTCATGGAGTTTCAAATAGGCAAAAATCCCTCACAGTGCTCACTTTATCTTTGCCCTAAAAATCTTCGTGTTTCCGAGCAAAGAGGAGCAGCTGTAAGCACGTGATTTTTGCCCTATATGAAGATAACTCCTAAAAATGGATCAAAATAATTTTTATTGATTTTTTAGGAAGTTTCCTTTATTTAGTTGCATTTCATGCATTTTAATATTTTAAAATCATAATAATAAATACCAAAAAAAAAAATCTTGCATAGCAAAAGGTTTTATCGGAAGTCATTTGGTTTTCATAAAAATTAAAATTCATAAAAAATATTTTATTTTTATACCTTTTCCTTTTGTTGATTTTTCTCTTCTAATTTAGGATTAAGTAGTTTTTATAATTTTCATAAATAGTATAATTTTAGATAATTTAGGTTTTTAATTCTAGGATTTTTAATAAAAAAAAAAAGAGATAAAAAGAAATTGGGAATAAAAATTGGAAGAACCCTTCCCCCCAAAATATTTTTCCCCCAAAAGACCTTCCCCCAAAAAAATATTTTCCCACATAAGACCTTCACCCACATGAGACCCTACCCACTATATACACACCCAATTTGATCCTCTACAGATCGGGGCCTAACCAATTTCAAAAATTAAAAACACTCACAAAAAATGAGTTTTCTTCCCCAAGTTAAAATCTAGTAAATAAATCCCTATTTTTTAATTCTATTACCGACGGTATTTCCAAAGTCCCTTACAAATAAAGAGAGCAACAAAAAGCGACAGATCACCTTAAGAGAATGACCTAACTGAGCTGTGATGATGGATAAATTTGTGCGTATTGGTTCATAGCTTAGAGCTCATAAATTTCAAATATGTTCTTAAAAGGAAATGGAAGATGTTTCGCTCACGTTGAATTCTTTGTTTAGCTTACGATGAGATTTCATAAATCCAACACTTTGTCTTGTTAAAATTCCAATAAATCCAAACCAAAAAAAATAAATATAGATTGTGTTTCTTCTTTCCGATTGGGAATGTGATTCCCAAATATGGAGTTTGACTGTGATGCCGTTGAGGTGAGTCCGAGTTCGATTCAGCAAGATCAGCTCGTTCGTTGTTCCGCTTCGGAGTTTATCAACTCCGTTTGAGGTCCGGTCTAGCTTTCATTGCTCGCTTTTCAGTCTTGTGCTACCAAACAATTGGGTTTAAAGTTGTTTCAAGCTCTATTTATCGAGTATTTTAGCCGCTCTTGCTGGGTTTGCTGAGGGATTTTGCTGTCCGTTACTATTCGCTGCTGTCCTTTATGATTAGCAGCTGATTTCAACTTGTAGTTGTGCTTTTCGGCCTTACTTGGCTATTTGAAATTTTGTCGCTGCGTTTAAGGTATTGTTTCCCTTTTTGGTCATGTAATTCCCATTTTTGGTTCAATGAAATATGCTTACAATGCTATGGCAGTGCATAATTATGTTTTTCTCTATTGGACTTAGCAATTCTTATCATGGTTTTTGTGTTATGTCATCAACTAGTTGTCCATAAGTGTTGATTTAGGCATATTTACAGTATCTTGTATTTGTTAGTTTGAATTTATGTAGTAATTAATGATGAAGATGAGCCATATAGCTCTGTGTATTTGGCTGTGATTTCATGAATTAGACCATTAATTGGTCAGATCTTGAAATTTCAAAGTTTAAGTAAAACAGGGCATGCAACTTCTATCCTATCGATTCAATATTTGCTTCATATTATTACTTTTCATTTTTGATTCACTGAAGTGTTTGAGATCTTCATTAGTTGACATTATTAGCTTGTTAATATTTACTGTTTCTTCCCTATTGAATTAATAGAGTGGATAGTGCTATATTCAAAATGTGAGTTGTAGGGATGGGTTAAAAAAACTTGCTTCGATGTTTGGCTCGGTAGGCTTTGTAGTGATCTATAAAGAAACGACTGGGTTATTGGTGAACGATTATGTTCTTTGCACTCACAAGTTAAATCGAGGCGTGGCATTTAATAAATTTCCATGGCCCTCGCAAAATTAAAAATGCGTAGTTACTTTAGGCTCGTCTTTTAATAATTTTACGTTCCTAAATACGGGTGTGCATTTCATGCGACCCAAATCCAAATCCCAAAACGTTGAATAAAAATGTGTCGAGGATCTGGGTGCATTTCATGTGACGCGATCCAAAAACACATTTTTAAACGACGTTCACTTTTCTTAAAATTTTAATTAAAGCGGTAAATAATTTTAAAATTGCACTATAGGATAACATGTATAAAAATCATATTTTAACCATTTATGATAGTTTGAGCGACCGTGCTAGAACTACGGGATCCGGGGGTGCCTAACACCTTCCCTCGGGTCAACAGAATTCCTTATTCAGAATTTCTGGTTCGCAGACTCCAATTGAGAAGTCGACAAATTTTTCTCGATTTGGGATTCAAGATAAACGGGTGACTTAGGACACCAAATGCCAAACCTATCCCAAGTGGCGACTTTGAATTGAATAAATAATCCCATTTCGAATAATATCACTTTAAATGGAAAAACTCCCTTACATTTTATCCTTCGGGGTAGGTGTGTAAAAAGGAGGTGTGACAGCTCTGGTGACTCTGCTGGGGAAACGAACCCAGAATTCCGGTTCAGGGTTCAAAGAATTCGAGCTTAGTATAATTATTATATGTGGCTTTATCTGATTTTTCTACATGCTTCCATGCTATATGTGCTAAATATTTTACCACTTTGATATTTGTTGAATTGTATATAAATTATCGTGAATCCCTTCCTCTCTTTGAGTCTTCTACATCATGGAGAAGGGTGCACTTCGTGTAGCTTCTCTTCTGTTTAGAGTCTTTCCCACTTTAGAACGAGGTTGGATAAGTTGCAAAGCCGGCGGAGCTTCTGTATTCCCGGTACGCTGCCTCCCCCTCGGCTCGAGTTGTCCGCTCGGGTAAGCTAGGTCTAGATCAATAAACCTAAGGTTTAAACCTAGAAGAACAAAACCTCATGCCAGATCCCTAGTAGGAACGTTTGTTTGCATCATGTGCATTTGACTTAGGGGACTCAACACAGGGGTTGGATCCGTCTAGGACAGGTGACCTGAAATAAAATGACCATCCTGATGCATCTTACGTGCTACTTGCGCATTTATTTGCTCAGCTCTGCATGTTGGCTGGCTTGTTTAAATGAGTGAAAATTGAGAAAATAAGCAGTGTTAGGACTAAGTGAGGGTGACCATTCGTTGTAAAAACTCCAATGCCCAAATAGTACCGAAATGCTGCCGGATTTTGAAAAACGAAAGTTGAAAAATAGAAGGAAAATTGTTGTTCAAAATAGTTTTGATTTTGGCAAATCTGACCGAACTACGCGGGTCTGATTCTCACAGGATGTGAGATACGCAAACCTCATCCTTTCCGACCCCAATTTTCAAAAAATTCCAAAGTATTTTCCTTTAGTTTCTTCTTTAAAATCTTTCCTTAGAAAATTCAAAAAAAAAAAAGTAAAATAGTTTCAAAACTCAAAAGAAACAAAATGGTTTTCTTCTTTCTTATACTTTTCATGAAATAAAAAAGAAAAATAAATAAAAATTAAAATCCAAAATACGGGTTTCCTTCATTTTGAAGTGTTTTTCTAAAAACCAAAAAAAAAAAAAAATCAAAAACAAAAATCCAAAAAAAAAATACTAATTAGATGTCTTTCTTTCATATAAAAAAAATATAAAATTTGAAAAGTTGAAGTTCAAAAATATTTTTGCTTTTCTTTAGAAGTGCTTTTGTAAATAAATAAAAGCTTAGAAATTCAACATTTTTTTAAAAGTATCTTTTTTTAAAAATTAAGAGGCAACTTCTAAAATCTAAAAAAATATTTTCTTTCTTATATAGAAAAAGAGAAAACAAATAAAAATTCAAACAAAAATATTTTCCTTTTACTTCTAAAATTCCCAAAATTCAAATCAAAAGCAAATGAATTTTTATGAAGTCTTTCTTTCAAAAAATAAAAGAAAAATCCAAAAAAAAAAATAGAAATTTTCCTTTCTTCTTTTAAAGCATTTCTTTCAAAAATTCAAAAAAAAAAAGAGTTAGCTTATTTACCTTATTCTCGATCTTCCTGAACTGCACTGGTTTGATTCTCACCGGATGTGAGATACGTAGGCAACCCTCATCGGGTCCAACAACCCTTTTGCAAAAATAGCCAAAAAATGCCAAAATTTTAATTTCTTGTCAAAATAAGTCGGGTGATGACATTCTTGTTTAAAATAAGCCGAATGTCCCCAAAAGGACGCCGAAAGGTTGTTTTTGCAAGAACAGCCTCCTTGAGTTATTTTTAAATAATTTGCGGGCACAACCTTAAAATCTTCCCCCCGGAGTGCTGAAAGGCCGTATCTGCAAAACGGGTCTCTATGTGCTTGAATAAAAATTTTGAAAAAAAATAGCCACCTTTTCCTTTTAAGTCAAAATAAGTCATTAAATCACTTTAAATAAATGTGCAGGATGAGTCAAAATGCAAAAAAAATAAAATATTTTCCCTTTTTCTTTTAAAGCATTTCTTTAAAAAAAAAGAGTTATCTTATTTGCAAGATGTACGCTTGGTCTGATTCATGCGGGGACATGATACGTAGGCAATCTACATAAGATTCGACCTTAATCCTGAGAAAAAGAGAAAAAGAAAAATACGAGGGAAATAAATAAAAGGAAACAACAAGAGAGAAAAGAAACACAAAGGAAGAAAATAAGGCATTGAGTGAAAACCATGGCCAAAGAAAAGGAAGAGCCGAAAATGAAAAGAGGGAAAAGAAAATGAGATAAAAACAAAACAAAAAGAGAAAAGAAAGAGAAAAGGAACAAGAGGAAAAGTCGGGATGATGAATGCAACCGAAGCAAACATGTAGATATTCATTTAATTGTATAGGTGCATCACACTCCAATATGCGGTTACCTATCTGTTATTTGTTACATACTAACCGTTGTTGCTGTCATTCCACCTGAGTATTTTAGAAACCGTGGTTGGTTTGTGGTAAACTGGCCTCGCATCAATACTTCACCAGATCCAAAGGAAAAATAGAGATGTCATCTGAAATGACCCTGCCTGCAATCCCCATACCCGAAGACAGCCCAATCTCTGGGATTCCGGCCTCTGAATCATATACATCTGAAGAAAATTGGATCCTACGCCTACGATTATGGAAATGTGGTATGCTTGGAACAACGGAAAGGAACCCCCAACCACTATCCCCGGATTCCCGGAGTTGTTCCCTAGATCTGGAAGTGCTACCACTGTCCCTATCAGCCGCCCAAATATTCCTCTAGGGCAACCTACTATGACTGCTAACTTCTTCGGAACACCCTCTGAGGCTCACCCCCAGGTGTTCCCGTCTGGAATTGCTCCCAATATCTTCACAGCTCCACCAGCCTCCGCAACAACCCAACCATTACTACTAAAGCGTACTTTTGACCCCTCGGTCCTCACATTCCAGAATCCTGTCTTTCAAGCTGATCCTTCTCATTATCCTCAGTACACCTACTCTCAGCCACCATGTGAACTTACGCCGGGGCAGGATAAAACCCCCAAAGCCCCAGAGCAGGACGAGATGGCAAAAAGAATGAGAAGCCTCGAGCAAAGCTTGAAAAATATGCAAGGCTTGAGCGGGCAGAAGAGCGTCCCCTATACAGACTTGTGTATGTTCCCACATGTACACTTGCCATCAGGATTCAAAACTGCAAAATTTGAAAAGTATAATGGTAACGGCGACCCCACCACTCACCCGAAGAAGTACTGCAATCAGTTACGGGGCACCAGCGGCAAAGAGGAATTATTGATGGCATATTTCGGGGAAAACTTGATTGGTATCGCTTCAGAGTGGTATATGGATCAGGATGTCTCGCGTTGGCATATATGGGATGATCTGGCCCGAAATTTTGTTCGACAATTTCAGTACAATATAGACATTGCGCCAGACAGGAACTCATTGGAGAATCTAAAGAAAAAGCCCTCAGAGAGTTTCCGCGAATATGCAATTAAGTGGCGCGAACAGGCGTCAAGGGTGAAGCCTCCAATGGATGAAGTCGAGATGGTCACTGTTTTCCTGCAGGCCTAGGAAGCAGATTATGTTCAAAATATGATGTCCAGCATGGGTAAACCTTTCACAGAGGCAATAAAGATCGGAGAAATGGTAGAGAATGGACTAAAAACAGGCAGAATTTGGAGCCAATCTGCTATTAGAGCAACCTTCGAAGCCATCCAAGGCGGGTCTGGAGGAATGGAAAAGGGTAGGACAGAAGAGGAAACGTCCATGGCGGCTTCGGGTGCGAGAAGACACCGCGCTCCTAGACCCATATTTTCAGAAAGAACCCCTCAGCATTATTACCCTCAATCAGAAATGTCCTATGCTACACAACCATATGCAGTCATGAACGCTCAACCCTTTGCCCGACCGCATCCACATGCCAATAGAAATCAACCTCAGTTACCAAGAAATCAGCCTCCCCACCAGAACCACTATAATCCCCGACCTCCGTAGAATAACTTCCGTCCTCGGGAACCACCTGGGAGACCAAACTTTACCCCAATTGGTGAATCTTATGCTAGTCTATTCCCAAAACTTGTCCAAATGGGTCTACTGCAGCCGGTCCCTCAGAACAGACAAAACCCGGCATCGCCTGCCTACAGAGCTGGTGTCAGGTGTGCATACCATTCAGGGTCGGAAGGCCATCATACAAATGACTGTTGGGCTATGAAACAAGCGGTAGAGAACTTAATAGAGTAAGGGAAAATTGTGTTGAAGAATGAGGATGTCCCAAATATGACTAATAATCCGCTGCCCACTCACAACAACGGACAAGTTATCGGGATGATTTGTGAAGATAGGGAGTTTGATCTAGCCTTAAAAGCTATAATTGCTATCGCTGATGCGGAAAAAAAGCCAAAGGTGGCCCCGAAGCAAGAGAAAGGGGAAGAGAAGAGTGAAATCACCAAGACAGAACCACAAAAGAAAGCTGATTTGAAAAAAGAAACACAAATGTACGGAACCACGCAAGCCTATGTGGTGCGGGGAACAGTCAAACCACCTCGGCTGAGTGAGCCAGTGGTTACTGGACGCGTACCACAGAATCCCAGGACAAGCCTTGCTGCGGTACCATGGAGTTATTATCAGACAGTGGTAACATACGAGGGTAAAGAGATCTTGGGAGGGCTTCTAGACAATTCCCCTGTTGAGGTAAACAATGCCACCAGAAGGCATTTCCCGCCTAAGGAGCATGTGAGGGCTGAGGAAGCAGAAGTGGGAAAAATGAAAAGGACCGATTATACGATGCCACATCTATATGAGACCTTTGTCAAGCCTAAGTATAATGAAGATGAAGATGATGAGGTTTTCACAGCTGAAGAAAGTGAGGAAATATGTGGAGCTATGAGACAACTGCTTTATGAAGCCAACATGGTTCAGCCGGGAGAGGGCAGTAGCACCGCTGAGGTGTTATACATGGGACTAAGTGCCAAGCTCCAAAATTGGAAGGCTACGCCATTCCCGATCAAGCGGGAGTCCCGTTAGACTAGCCCTGCCACTTTTCTGCATCCCGAGTTATTTCAGGGTGTAACTCGAATGTTTCTTTTAGTTTCTTGTCTTTAAATTCCCGAATGTGAACCCTGTTATCTTCCAAATTCCAAAAAAATGAAATCAATATTTCATCGTTCATTTTTCTTTCTGATTTTCTATTTTTCCCCTTCATTTCTTCTTTTTAGTTCTAATAATGCAGCTTTAAATAACATGACATGCTTGCGGACTTCATGCCTAGATCCCAAAATGCTGTCAGACTTCAAAATAATGAATCAAGAGTCGAAATGCAAAGAAGGTAACCTTGAGGAAATAAAACAAAGAAGTGGAACAATTGAAGGAAAATTGGTTCGCGGGTTGGAAAGGTTCATTACAGCAAAAGAGTGTGCCATACTCAGGGCACATTCGAGCAGATATACCAACAAAGAATGGCCAACGCTTACAACAAGAAGGTGCGTCCCAGGAATTTTGAAGTGGGATAACTCATGTTAAGACGCATTCTCCCGCATCACCAGGAAGCAAAAGGAAAATTTACTCCTAATTGGAAGGGTCCATACATAATTCAGAAGATATTGCCAAGAGGAGCACTGTAACTAGGAGACATCGAAGGAAATGATCCTGAAACAGCTGTGAATGCAGATGCAGTAAAAAGGTACTATATTTAGGCTCTATGCGGTGTTGGTTTTGTGCAATTGAGATGACGAAGGCTTTTCTTCTCTCTATCCAAACACTATCAACCCTTCGCAAACCCACTTGAGCCGGTTACTCTTCTTTGGCTACCCTCTTTGGAACCCGAAAGTATTATCGGAAAAAGAAAAAAGAAGAAGAAAAAAAATGGAAGAAAAGAAAAAAAAAAGAAAAGAAAAAGAAAAAGAAAAGAAAAGAAAAGAAGAAAAGAAAAACAAAACAAAAACAACAAAAACAAAATTATCTGCCTGAACTACGTTTGACTTGATCCCGAAAGGGTACGTACGCAGCCTCATGCTGGGGTTCAGTCACACCAAAACAAAAATCCCAATTTCCCCCAAAAAGTTGAAACTGGGGCAGATGATATAATGGTTTGGCCATGATTTAATCCGCCGAAATGGTTCCAAAGTTGTAGTTCCGCCGAAATGGTTCCAAAGTTGTAGTTCCGCCGAAATGGTTCCAAAGTTGTATTTCCGCCTAAAATCCTTTTACCTCAAAAACCTGGTCCAAGTCCTTCCTATCAATTGGCAAAGGCAGGGAAGTGGAAAACGTCATTGTTGGAATCTGATACAATTTCAATTGAGAGAAATAAAATGAGAGAGTCTTATCGGTGAAAACCTTCGGGCACCATAAGGCGATGGTGAGTAGAGAAAATGAAAATGCGAGAGTCCGCTTAGTGAAAACTCGCAAAGAGCACTATCGGGCGACGGTGAGAAGAGAAATGAGAGAGATCGATTGGCGAAAAGCCGCAAAGGGCGCTGTCGGCCGAAAAGAAGACATCTCATCACAAAAAGAGTCCTGGCAAGGTTCCCTGGTTTTGAAATGCGGATCAATGGGTTCACGAGAAGCTGGAAAGTTTGTGTGGGTCGAGCGTCCAATCCAAGAAGCATGTCATGTTCATTTGAAGCCATCATGCACTCCTTCTCCCCCC
>MU743504.1:15875-29511 GCA_026770625.1 Nicotiana glauca | reverse complement strand
ATAAGTGTTGATTTAGGCATATTTACAGTATCTTGTATTTGTTAGTTTGAATTTATGTAGTAATTAATGATGAAGATGGCCCATATAGCTCTGTGTATTTGGCTGTGATTTCATGAATTAGACCATTAATTGGTCAGATCTTGAAATTTCAAAGTTTAAGTAAAACAGGGCATGCAACTTCTATCCTATCGATTCAATATTTGCTTCATATTATTACTTTTCATTTTTGATTCACTGAAGTGTTTGAGATCTTCATTAGTTGACATTATTAGCTTGTTAATATTTACTGTTTCTTCCCTATTGAATTAATAGAGTGGATAGTGCTATATTCAAAATGTGAGTTGTAGGGATGGGTTAAAAAAACTTGCTTCGATGTTTGGCTCGGTAGGCTTTGTAGTGGTATATAAAGAAACGACTGGGTTATTGGTGAACGATTATGTTCTTTGCACTCACAAGTTAAATCGAGGCAAGCCATTTAACAAATTTACATGGCCCTCGCAAAGTTAAAAATGCGTCGTGCTTTAGGCTCGTCTTTTAATAATTTTACCTTCCTAAATACGGGTGTGCATTTCATGCGACCCAAATTCAAATCCCAAAACATTGAAAAAAAATGTGTCGAGGATCCAGGTGCATTTCATGTGACGCGATCCCAAAACACGTTTTTAAACGACGTTCACTTTTCTTAAAATTTTAATTAAAGCGGTAAATAATTTTAAAATTGCACTATAGGATAACATGTATAAAAATAAGATTTTAACCATTTATGATAGTTTAAGCGACCGTGCTAGAACCACGGGATCCGGGGGTGCCTAACACCTTCCCTCGGGTCAACAGAATTCCTTATTCAGAATTTCTGGTTCGCAGACTCCAATTGGGAAGTCGACAATTTTCCTCGATTTGGGATTCAAGATAAACGGGTGACTTGGGACACCAAATGCCAAACCTATCCCAAGTGGCAACTCTGAATTGAATAAATAATCTCATTTCGAATAATGTCACTTTAATGGAAAAACTCCCTTACATTTTATCCTTCGGGGTAGGTGTGTAAAAAGAAGGTGTGACATAGATTTCTTCATCTGGTTCTCCATTGAGAAAGGCAGTTTTTACATCCATCTGATATAATTCAAGATCTAGGCTTGCAAATATAGCTAGAACCAGGCGAACCGAGGTAAATCGTACATCAGGTGAGAAAGTCTCTTCGTAGTCTATTCCTTTCTGCTATGTATACTCTTTTGCCACTAGTCGAGCCTTAAATCTCTCAACTGTGCCATCAACCTTGAGCTTAATTTTGAGAACCCATTTGCTCCCAATTTCTTTGTGTCCTTTAAGGAGGTCAACTAGTTTCCAAACTTTGTTGACTCTCATAGACTCCAATTCATCTTCCATTGCTTTTGTCCATTTATCTTAGAAGGGCATGCGAGAGCCTCTTTTACATTTTTAGGCTCATTTTTTTCTTGTAGGAGCATCATAAATAGTTCTCCTCCTTCAACATCAAATCGTCGGTGGGGAATCTTTTTACGAGAATCACGTCTTACTTGTGATTCATTATTTTTCCCATTTGGATCAATGTTGCTCCCACTCGGATCAAGATCATTTATCCTGCTCCCACTTGGAACAAGATTTGTGACCATCTCGCTCCAACTTGGAACAAGTTTGGTCACTTTCACTAAAAGTAGAAGGATTACTCTCATTCACATCTGATTATGAAAGAGGTCTTTGATGAGAAACTAATTCATCATATGCTAAAATTCTCCCACTCGAATGAAGTGATCCTCGTACTTCTTGATCCATTATCTCAAATAAGGTTAGGTCTTGACCTACCTCTCTCTTCTTAGGGAACTCATCCTCTAAGAATGTGACATGTCGTGATTCAAACTCAGTTATACTCCCACCGTCTTGCTAATCTATCAACACATAACCCTTTGAGGTTTCAGAGTATCTTATAAAGATACTTTTCTTTCCCCTCGGGCCCAATTTGCCATATTTGTGAGAGGAATCATGTTTATAGGTAGCACAACCATAAGGTCTTAATACACTTAGGTCGGGTTGTCTTCTAGTCCATAACTCATATGGAGTGGTAGTAACTGATTTTACAGGCAATCGGTTAAGTACAAAGGTAGCAGTAAGCAACACATCACCCCAATAACTAATTGGGAGGTTAGCTTGAGCCATCATTGACCTAACCATTTCTAGGAGCGTTCTGTTTCTTCTCTCTGCAATACCATTTTGTTGTGGAGTATTTGGGATAGTCAACTGATGAACTATTTCCTTTTCATCACATAAATTATTAAACTAAGTTGATAAATATTCACAACCACGATCAGTTTGAAGAGTTTTTATATTCTTGTCTAATTGATTTTCCACTAAGCTCATATAGCTTTTGAAGCAACTTATTGCTTCTGATTTGTGGGAAATCAAATAAACATAACTGAAATGGGTAAAGTCATCAATAAATGTGATGAAATAATTTGCTCCATGACTAGCCCTACCATTCATAGGCCTACAGATGTCTGAATGGACTAATTGCAAAGGATATTCGGCTCTAGTCGCCTGACCAAAAGGTTTTCTTGCAGATTTTCCAGCTAAACAATTTTCACAAGTGGACAATTCCACATGTACAATGCTGGAAAGCAAACCTTGTTTTGCTAACCTTTGCATTCTTTGTTGGCCAATATGACCAAGTCTAGCATGCCATATGTTTACATCACTATCATATTTATGTGAAGAAACAAACATAGAAAAACTAGCATTATTATTAAATGAATCATAATCCAAATCCATAATAATAAAACCTCCGGTCACATGAACAAAACCAAATAAAGTTGAACCAAAAGTCAACTTGTCAGAATTGCCATGACAAAACAAGTCAAATCCTAACTTAAGTAAGCTCACCACAGTTTGGACCCTTTAGACTGATCTATGCATTAAAAAGTTAAGGAATGATGTTTTCTAGAAAAGAGCATTTCTGCGGTCCATTATGCGATCGCAGAATAGCTATGCGAACTGCATAGTCGCCGCAGAGTCAGGTAGTGTGATGGTTAATTTGAGGTCAACTATGCGGCCAATTATGTGATCGCATAATCACTATACGGGCTTCATAGTCATCGCATAATCCCCTTGGAATTTTTGTAAGGGGCAGTGTCACACCTCTTTTAAAGGGTATAATAAAGGGAGTTTTTCCAATAAAAGGACAATAAAAAATGGGATTATTATTAAAAATTCGGAGTCGCCACTTAGGAGATTTATGGTGTCCCAAGTCACCGGTTAAATCCCGAATCGAGGAAAAGAATGACTCTGTTTAACAGTCCGCGAACCAGAAATTCGGGTAAGGAATTCTGTTAACTCGGGAGCAAGTATTAGGCATTCCCGAGTTCCGTGGTTCTAGCACGGCCGCTCAACTGTTATATTTGGCTTAATTATTTGATTTTTAACAATTATGAACCTATGTGCAAATTTTAACTTTTAGCCGCTTTTATTATTATTATTTTTATTTTAAAAAGAGAATGGCAACGTCATTAAAACACGCCTCGAATCACATCACATAAATGTACCCGTAACTTTTGACGTATTTCAACATCGTTGAGATTTGGATTTGGGTCACATGAATGTGCACCTGAATTTAGAAGAGTAATATTATTAAACACGCGCCTAAAGCAACTACGCATTTTTAACTTTGCGGGAGGCCATGAAAATTTGCTAAATGGCGCTTCCCGAATTCTAAGGATTGATTCAAAATTAAATAAATGCGAGGGTCATGCAGCCATCATTTTTTTTAACACGGAACGCCCTAATTTATTTCTAAATAAAAGTAAATCCTAATAATGGTCAAGAAGTAACAAAATATCAGTTAATACTAATTAAAATTGAAGTTTTGAATGGAAATCTAGAATCAAGGGAAGCTATTCATTTCTTTTTTTTCCAGCTTAGTCTGATGAAAGGCCCTAAAGGCTTGCTACGAATATCAATCGATTTTACATCTAAATTAACCCGAGGGCCATACGCTAAGGAAATCAGGCTTGAGGAAACGGTCCAAAACTAGACTGCCTCCGCTAAGAGGCTTTAGATGCCATTGGGCCAAAGGCGAGGGCCCAGATGCCTGCCAAACGCAGGCTAGTTTAAATAACTTGGACAGTCCACATCGGGCCTAAGAAGGAAGCCCCAACCAAAAATGGACCATTTTACAATAGACGTTGAGACCCCGATTTGAATCACATCATCACATATACTTACCGTCCCTCTATGCCTGAATTACAATCCAGACGTTAATTCCTTTGGCATATAGTGCTATCACATTTCTGGCAATCATTCAATAGTTAAAACCCCAAAAGAAAATTGTACATCCTATTTTAAAACCAGAAAGATGTTTTGAAATAAAAGCACTGATTTTAATTAAGCTATCACACAACTGGGATTCTACAGACGAATATCATTTACAACTACCCTCGTAAGTCCTCCTTAAACACAACAATAATATTCAACTCATAACAAAACTGAATTAATTAATCCATGACATCAGGCTAACAAATGAAATCTAGTACTCTAAAGGTAATATAGAAGTATCACAAAGCTGATGTTACATTCTATAACATTTGCTTTCATTTTCCTAGCTTTTAGATTCCACTTCTTCTAATATCAGAGATGCAATTTAAACTACAGCTACTGTTCTACTCTAGCTTAAACCTTAAATTGTCACAATGGCCCAAACTGAAATTGACTGAACTACAACAACTATTCTGCTCATACTATCCTGAAACAGTCCCTATAGTCCAATTAATACAAATAATGTAACGTTCAAATGACTACAACTATAACATGTGTTTGAAATAAAATAAACTACTAAGAAATTCATGAAAGGGCAGATTGTATTTCATGTTCTCCTCCGATATTGGTCATATACTTGACTCAGGTTTCACATGTCAATTGAAGTTAAAAAATAAGTACCTGGAAATGAAGGAAAAGAGAAGTGAGGAAGCAGTACATAGCAGCAGCAACAACAAACAGCTAGCACCAATTTAAATCTACTTCGAACTCAGAAAGCGATAGAAGACAGTCCCAAAAATCAGCTTCAAACCCACAGTACATCAGCAGATATCAACAAGACTTGAATGGATCAAATTCAAACCACTTTTAAACCCAAATGACCCAGGAATTAAATAGAAATTGAAACAGAGGTGCAAAACCAATGAACAGTAAAAATCAATGCAGCTTCTGTATTTATTTTTTCTTTTCGTATTAAGCTCTCAATGTATCTATTCTCTCAATGCTCTCAGTATTTTTCAGTGCTCCTCCTCCTCTTTTTTTAGACTGAATGTCACCATTTATATCCTAACCTTAAACCTTTTCGAGCTCTTAAGAGCACTAGACGCCTGTATTTCCACTTTTCAATTAAGAAATATTTGCCCCATGTTATTCTCTAATTTTCCAACGTCTAAAGATACTAAGCAGACTATCAGTTCCACTACTAATCCCTTTTCCCATTATTTTAATTCATTGGTATGGGCACGCCTATATTTCACTCAATGGTATGGGCACGCCTAAATTTTAATCAATGGTATGGGCACGCCTATATTCTTAATCAATTTCCCTTGACCTTGTTCATTAATCAGTAAGCCCCCCTGCTATTTAATTTTCCAGAACATCCTGGGTCAAATTTGACCCAAGGCAAATCACCCTCGGGCTTCCAACCAATTGAACTAGCCCATGTTTGAACCTCAAATGGGTCATGGATCAATGACCCGACTAGTTGACCCATTTAAACCTCTTTAACCCAAACCTGAACTAACAGACATGATCCTCAAAACCATACACATTCGAAACCAAACCAATCGGTTCAAATGACAACTAAAATAATAGCAATTTCGAGTAATTTCAACAAAATCCAACTGACTATGAAATTCGAACTAATATAATGAACAAACCTATTTATCAATTTGAAGGAAAAGTTTTCTAACATACACCTAAAGAAGAACGAGATTGATGAAACTGGCCCAAATAACAAGTCTGAAAGAGAAGGACGAAACAAATGACAAAATGAAAGATAGTAAAGAAAATTAACAACAAAAGAAAAGAGAAATAAATACCTCAGAGACCCAGGTCGGACTCGAATCAGCTTTGAAAGGTCTTTCAATTTTTTGATCGGACTAGACCTTAAACTTGTATTTTCACGTGAAAACCCAAAACTAAGGTCCAGTCCGGTCAAAAAATCCTTACAGGCCCTTTTGTATTTTAGGGCTTGTGAACTTAGGGTTCAGTTTTTTATGATTCAATATTCGAGCGATTTAAGGGGGATTCGGGGGGAACAGGTTAAGGATTTATGATGAGGGAGGTTCTGTGGTCATCTGTTGTTAATTTGGGGCTAGGGGAGGTGACGCCGGAAAAACTATTTAGTTTTTCGAATATTCGAAAGGCTGGGCTAGGAATCGAGGGAAATAGATGGTGGATCGGGGATTGGGAGGTTATGGTGGAGACACGGTGTAAATTTGGAGGGGTTTTGATGCCGACCGCTAGCGGAGACGATTTTCGGCCGGTGGTTTACGGCGGAGGGCGGTGGTGGGTTCCTAGAGTCTCTAAAGGGTGTGGAGACGGAAATGGGGGGTTTGGCTTGGGGGCGGGTATGTTTGGAAACTTATATATGGGGAGGGTGGAGTGAATCCAGACTGTTAGATCAATTAAAATCAACGGCCTAGATCCATTGCTTAATACGAACGACACTGTTTAACCATCCTCGAGACCGGATCGGTCTCTAATGTAGACAGGTCAGGGTTGCGGGGATCATGCTAGACCGTCCGATCAAATAAAACGAACGGTTCAGATTGAATCACATCCAAACGACGTCGTTTGGTCTTGCTGGTGATGGACTGGGTTTCAGGCGGGTATTGGACTAGTTTTGGGGGGGGTTCGTTTGGTCTTGGGATTAATTTGGCCCAAATCCGTTTTCCTCCAATTCTTTTCCTTTTCTTTTGTTTCCTAAAAATCTAAAAATAAAAATATAAACCTAGATTAATTTTTGATCAAATTATCCTAACACACTGATTAATTCTAAATAACAATTATCACACATAATCAAATACCAAATTAAGTAAATCACAGAGTTTAACACTAAATACTAAAAATGCAAAAAATACGCTATTTTTGTGAATCTTTTCAGTTTTTGTAAAACAACCACTTGCTTAATTAATCTTAATTGCAAAATTAGATCTCAAAGGCAAGTGTAACTTATTTTTGTATTTTCCCTTAATTTAAACAAAATAAACAACGCACATGCAAATGCAAACAGTGACGGAAAATACCACAAAAATCCATAAAATTGCAAACAAAGAAAAATTATTTTATTTTGAATTTTCTGGGAGTAATTCATAAGGCAAAAATCACGTGCTCACAGCTGCCCCTCTTTGTCAGGAAACACGAAGAGTTTTCGTGTAAAGATAAAGTGAGCGGATACGAGCAATTTTTGCCCGTTTGAATACTCCGTGTGAAGCATTTTTAAAATATTTGACCGAACCTCTGCTTCGAAGGTTTCCTACATATCCTTGGCTAAAAAGGAATCAGGTCAATGTAGTTCGGGAAATTTGGTAGTTGGGACTACCATGAAGCTGTGGTTTCGTTGTTACTGCTGCTGCTGTTACTGCTTACTGACCTCCTTATTACACCGTACCAAAAGAAATAAAGAAGCTAGACTAAGCTACAGTCTAAATATTAAAAATCTTTATTTTCAAACTTGATCTTGCGACTGTTGCTGCCTTGTTGCCTTGTATTTCCTCTGGAGTTCCCTTGTTGCTGACTTGAACTGTAGTCTTCACTTTTCCTTAGGTGGATGCCTGCTTGCTAATCTTGAACTGATTCTTCCCTTCTTATGAGACTCGAATTGCTTTCCCCTCGAAACTTGAATTGTCTTCTTTTGACCATTGTTGCCTTCCTTCTGTTCTTCAGGCGGGCGTCCTGACCTCAAAACTTGAAGTGTATTCCTCTGTTCTCCAGGCGGGCTCCTGACTTCGAAACTTAAATGTATGCCTATGTTCTCCAGGCGGGCTTCTGACTTTCAAAACTTGAAATGTATGCCTCTGTTCTCCAGGCGGGCTCCTGACTTCAAAACTTGATTTTACTTCCTCTGTTACCCAGGCGGGATCCTGACTTCAAAACTTGAATGTATGCCTCTGTTCTCCAGGCGGGCTCCTGACTTCAAAACTTAAATGTATGCCTCTGTTCTCCAGGCGGGCTCCTGAGTTTCAAAACGTGAAATGTATGCCTCTGTTCTCCAGGCGGGCTCCTGACTTCAAAACTTGATTTTACTTCCTCTGTTATCCTGATTTCAAAACTTGAATGTATGCCTCTGTTCTCTAGGCGGGCTCCTGATTTCAAAACTTGAATTTATTTCTCTATTATCCAGGCGGGATCCTGACTTCAAAACTTGAATGTATGCCTCTGTTCTCCAGGTGGGCTCCTGACTTCAAAACTTAAATGTATGCCTCTGTTCCAGGCGGGCTCCTAACTTTCAAAATGTGAAATGTATGCCTCTGTTCTCCAGGCGGGCTCCTGACTTCAAAACTTGATTTTACTTCCTCTGTTATCCTGATTTCAAAACTTGAATGTATGCCTCTGTTCTCCAGGCGGGCTCCTGATTGCAAAACTTGAATTTATTCCTCTATTATCCAAGCGAGATCCTTACTTCAAAACTTGAATGTATGCCTCTATTCTCCAGGAGGGCTCCTGACTTCAAAACTTAAATGTATGCCTATGTTCTCTAGGCAGGCTACTGACTTTCAAAACGTGAAATGTATGCTTCTGTTCTCCAGGCGGGCTCTTGACTTCAAAACTTGATTTTACTTCCTCTGTGATCCAGGCGGGATCCTGACTTCAAAACTTGAATGTATGCCTCTGTTCTCTAGGCGGGCTCCTGACTTCAAAACTTGAACAAAGCAGGGAAAATTTTCTGCCCCAGTTTGGTGTTTGTGGGGTACTTTCTCCCTCTTCGCGAAAAACTTCCTCCACTATCAATCAACACTTCCTGCCCTTGTTTCAAACACAAAGAAAAATTTGGTCAATTTAGGGTGTGGTGATTGGTTGTGACACTCATGCTGGGGATGGTTTTCCCTTCTTTCTTTTCCACGCTCGGTTTTATCCGATTGCCTTGAACTCTGTCGAGAATTTCCGACCCTTTGACTATTCCTCAACCACAAACCTCACAATTGTCGCTTAGAGCTTGTAATCCTCTTAATTGATCCCCTACCTTTCACGGAATTTTAAACTCTTCCATCATTCGGATTTCCGACGACGCTTTTTACGTCCCATCATATTATCCTCGGCCTGTCCTAGCCACAATTTGCTTTTGCACCATACTGGCAACTGGTAGTAAGCTTTGAAACTCCTTCCCATTTGGTAGAATCAATTTATTATTGATAAAAGAGAAAAGAAAGCGATGATTTCCAAGAATAAAAATAAAAGAGAAAATCTTTCCATTAGAAGATCGTTTGAGAGGAGAAAAGGACTTATCTGACTAGGATAACCAATCCTAATGATCATGTTGTTCATTCCGGATTAATCAACCCAGCCTATTTAATTCAATCAATTTCCAACCGTCTTGATCTGCACCGCAAGATTTTCATAACCCAATTCTTTGCTGAATCATTATCTTTGTTCTACTTGGTGCCTCGACGGATCTCTGCCGTCAACCTTATCTCATTTGCCCCTTCCATTCCTCGCCGCCCTATGGTGCCTGTGAAGGTTTTCACCAATAAGACTCTCTCATTTTGGATTCTCTCAGCTTTCATTGACTTATAGTGCCCTTTTAGGGTTTTCACTATCAAGACTCTCTCATTTCTCTCATCCTTTGTCGCCTTATAGCGCCTTTGTGGGTTTTCACTAATAAGACTCTCTTATTTTCGTTTCCTTTCTTAAACTGGAGTGTTGCCCCTGGTATGAATCATCATTTTGCTTGACTTGGCATCTCTCGAAGACTGATCGGGAGGTCTTTCTTTGGACATTAATATGGATTCTTGGATAAGGTTGGAAGGAAAAGGGTATCAAAAGGTTCAAACCAAATTCAATGGGTTAGAATTACAACTTTTGGAACCAAACTTCTTATTACGAACTCAACTTCTACCCCAATGTTCTTGCTTGGGGGATCTTTCGACTTTTATTTCGCTATGACCGAGCCGTGAAACTGCCTACGTATCCTTAAAAGGAATCAGGTCAAACGTAGTTCACCCGATTTTTCTTGTTGTTACAATTTTTTCACTTATATATTTTTCCTTTTCTATTTTTTTTTTTTTTTTCTTTTTCCTTGTTTTTGTTGTTGATTACAAAAGAGGGGTATGAAATAAAATGGATAAGTCTTAAATGGGGAAAAACAAAGGGTAAAGTGTTTGGATAGCAAAACAAATTGCCTTTGTCATTTCAGTCTTCGAAACAATGCCAAATACAAACAATCACAATAAACCAGAGAAAATTATACATAGTATCTTTTGACTGCATTAGAGTTAATGGCCATATCTACACATTTGCCTTTGACGTCTGCTAGATACAAAGCACTATTGGATAACACTCTTGTCACGATAAATGGGCCCTGTCAATTTGGGGCGATTCGCTTCTGCCTGAATTGGGAGGATACATTTCAACACTTGCTGACCCACTTCAAACTTTCGGGGATGCACCTTTTTGTTCTATGCTCTTGCCATTCTCCGTTGGTATAACTGACCATGACACACTGCTGCCAACCTTTTCTCATCAATCAACCTCAATTGCTCCAACCGGGTTTTGACCCATTCATCATCATCAATCTCAGCCTCCGCGACAATCCGTAAGGATGGGATTTCAACTTCCGCAGGTATTACTGCTTCATTGTCATACACCAACAAATAAGGAGTTGCACCTGCTAAAGTACGAATAGTAGTGCGATAACCCAACAGTGCAAATGGTAATTTTTCATGCCATTGCCTGGAACCTTCTACCATTTTTCTCAGTATTTTCTTTATGTTCTTGTTGGCCGCCTCGACTGCTCCGTTCGCCTTAGGACGATATGGGGTAGAATTGCGATGCGTAATCTTAAACTGCTGACATACTTCCTTCATCAAATTGCTGTTAGGATTAGCACCGTTATCTGTGATGATTAACTTTGGGATTCCGAACTGACAGATGATATTCGAGTGACAAAATCAACCACTGCTTTCTTGGTTACAGACTTGAAAGTTTTAGCCTCAACCCACTTGGTGAAATAATCAATGGTCACCAGATTGATCTTGTGCCCGTTGGATGCTGCTAGTTCAATCGGTCCTATGACATCCATGCCCCAAGCAATGAAGGGCCATGGTACTGACATTGTGTACAATTCCGACGGGGAGAATGAATTAAATCGCCGTGTACTTGGCATTGATGGCACTTGCGCACAAAAATGATACAATCGCGCTCCGTAGTGAGCCAGTAATATCCGGCTCGAAGAATTTTCTTTGCCAAAACATATCCACTCATATGCGATCCACAAACCCCTGAATGTACTTCGGACATGACAGTTGTGGCCTCTCTAGCATCTATGCATCTTAATAAACCAAGGTATGGTGTTCTTTTGTACAATACCCCTCCACTGAAGAAAAATCCGCTCGCCAACTGTCGAATTGGTCTCTTCTGATCCCCCGTGGCTTGCACCGGGTATATCCCCATTCTGATGTATTCCTTGATATCATGAAACCATGGTTTGCCATCAACTTCTTCCTCTATGACATTACAGTAACCATGCTGATCGCGGACTTGAATATGTAACGGATCAACATAAGCTTTGTCCGAATGATGTAACATTGAGGCTAAGGTAGCCAAAGCATCAACAATCTCATTATGAACCCTTGGGATATGCCTGAATTCCACTGGTCGAAACCGCTGACAAAGATCATGCAAACATTATCGGTAAGGTATAAGTTTCAAATCCCGTGTTTCCCACTCTCCTTGAATTTAATGCACCAGGAGGTCCGAATCTCCCAAGACCAAAACTTCCTGAACATCCATATCTGCAGCTAACCTTAAACCCAAAATGCACGCTTCGTACTCAGCCATGTTGTTGGTACAATAGAACCAAAGCTGGGCCGTAACAGGATAGTGATGTCCTGTTTCAAAAATAAGCACAGCCCCTATTCCAACTCCTTTCATGTTTGCAGCCCCATCAAAGAAGAGTTTCCAACCTGGTTTTTCAGTCAATTCCAGCTCATCAATATGCATCACTTCTTCATCGGGAAAATAAGTCCTCAATGGCTCGTATTCTTCATCGACCGGGTTCTCGGCCAAGTGATCGGCCAATGCTTGTGCCTTCATGGCAATCATCGTCACGTAGACGATGTCAAAATCTGTGAGTCAAATTTTCCATTTTGCGATCCTCCCTATGGGCACGGGCTTTTGAAAGATGTACTTCAATGGGTCCAACCGTGAGATGAGGTAAGTAGTATATGATGACAAATAATGCTTCAATTTTTGTGCTTCCCAAGTTAGGGCGCAACATGTCTTCTCAAGATGAGTATACTTAACCTCATAAGCCATGAATTTCTTGCTGAGATAATAGATGGCATGTTCCTTCTTGCCGATGATGTCATGCTGCCCCAGTATGCAGCCAAATGAATGCTCCAGGACCGTTAAATAAAGGATCAACGGTATCCCTGGTTCAGGTGGAACCAACATAGGTGGGCTCGCTAAATACCCCTTTATCTTATCAAATGCTTCTTGACACTCATCAGTCCATTTGATCGCGACATCCTTTTTCAGCAACTTGAAAATGGGCTCACAAGTCGTCGTGAGCTGAGTAATAAACCTGCTGATATAGTTTAAACTTCCTAGTAGACTCATTAGCTCAGTCTTGTTCCTTGGAGGTGGCAACTCTTGGAAGACTTTGATTTTTGATGGATCTAACTCAATGCCTCGCCGACTGACTATGAATCCCAATAGCTTTCCGAATGGCACCCCAAATGCACACTTGGCAGGGTTAAGTTTAATGTCGTACCTGTAAAGCCTTTGAAAGAACTTCCTCAAATCTGCGACGTGGTCGGCCTGATGATTTGACTTAATGATCACATCATCTACGTACACCTCAATCTCTTTGTGGATCATATCATGGAATACAGTAGTCATGGCTCTCATATATGTTGTCCCAGCATTCTTCAAACCAAATGGCATCACTCTGTACCAATAAGTTCCTCACGGCGTGATGAACGCCGTCTTCTCTACATATTCTTCATCCGTCAAAATCTGATGATACCCAGCATAGCAATCCATAAAAGATCCGATTTCACATTTGGCACAATTATCGATCAAAATGTGGATGTTGGGTAATGGGAAATTATCTTTTGGGCTTGCTTTGTTCAGATTGCGGTAATCAACGCATACCCTGCTCTTGCCGTCCTTCTTCGGGGGTGGCGCTACATTGGCCAACCATTCAGGATATCGAGTGACTCAAATAACCTTCGCATCCAGCTGCTTGGTTATTTCTTCCTTAATCTTCACACTCATGTCAGTTTTCAATTTTCTCAATTTTTGCTTGACAGGAGGAAATGTCGGATCAGTGGGCAATTTGTGAACCACTAGATCAGTGCTTAAACCCGGCATGTCATCATACAACCATGCAAAAACATCTTTGTATTCAATGAGTGTTTCGATTAATTCCTTC
>MU743504.1:4075-14644 GCA_026770625.1 Nicotiana glauca | reverse complement strand
TTCAAGTTGGGCTTAGGTTTTTCCTCAAAATGACTTAATTCTTTACTAATCTCCTCAAGAGCCTCATCTTCATCAAATTCTGACTCGTAATCACACTCTACCTCTTGAACTATTATCTCAGATTGATTTCTTAGACTGGGTTGAGGATTCTTTATGCACGTCATATCATTAGAACCGGCGTAAAAGGAACTCGCTGAACAACTTTTCAAACCTTTCTATCATATCATTATCCGAATTAAACTCAGCACTAGGAATTGTCGCTACTGATCGTCTTCTGGTGCCAGACTTGACAAATGACCTGGAGAGACGTGGGACCGACTTCGGAAGGACCCATGCTTTCTGTTTTAGCTTCTTGGCTCTTCTTATGTCCGCGGCTGTGGGTTGGAATCCCAGACCAAAGGTTTCCACATTTTCAGGGAGGGATACTTGTTGTATGATGCCTTACAAAGCTGATCATATACTCTTTCCCGGTACGAACCCATTCTTCATCATTTCATATGCTACCATGACCGACGCAGTTGTTATCTTTGTATTAGGGATACACTTCCCCTCTTGCACTTTCTCGACCGTCATTGCGTCGAAAACTTGATAGACCCATGGTCCCTTGCCATCTTTCATCTCGATAACTGGCATAATGGTGTCGCTGTGTGCGTACAAATTGTCTTCCCCGTGCACCACCATCTCCTGCCTGTCCCATTCGAACTTGATCATCGGGTGAAGAGTTGACGGTACTACTTTAGAGGCGTGGATCCATGGTCGACCCAATAGTAGATTGTATGAGACGGATATATCCAGCATTTGGAATTCCATTGTGAACTCCACTGGTCCTATTGTCAATTCCAACACTATGTCCCCAGCAGATTCGCCGGATCTGTCACACCTTCTTTTTACCTACTACCCCGTAAAGGGTATAATAAAGAGAGTTTTTCCAATTAAAGGACAATCGAACACGGGATTATTATTAAAAATTTAGAGTCGCCACTTAGGATATTTATGGTATCCCAAGTCACCGGTTAAATCTCAAACCGAGGAAAAAAATGACTCTATTTAACAGTCCGCGAACCAGAAATCCGAGTAAGGAATTCTGTTAACTCGGGAGAAGGTATTAGGCATTCCCGAGTTCTGTGGTTCTAGCACGGTCGCTCAACTGTTATATTTGGCTTAATTATCTGATTTTTAACAATTATGAACCTATGTACAAATTTTAACTTTTAGCCACTTTTATTATTAATATTTTTGTTTTAAAAAGAGAATTGCAACATCATTAAAACATGTCTCGAATCACGTCACATAAATGTACCCATAACTTTTGACGTATTTCAATATCGTTGAGATTTGGATTTGGGTCACATGAATGTGCACCCGAATTTAGGAGAGTAATATTATTAAACACGCGCCTAAATCAACTACGCATTTTTAACTTTGCGGGAGTCCATGAAAATTCGCTAAATGGCGCTTCCCGAATTCTAAGGATTGATTCAAAATTAAATAAATGCGAGGGTCATGCAACCATCATTTTTGTTTAGCACGGAACACCCCAATTTATTTCTAACAAAAAGGAAATCCTAATAATGGTCAAGAAGTAACAAAATATCAATTAATACTAATTAAATTGAAATTTTGAATGGAAATTTAGAATCAAGGGAAGCTATTTTTTTTTTTCCGGCTTAGTCTGATGAAAGGCCCTAAAGGCTTGCTACGAATATCAATCGATTTATACGTAAATTAACCCGAGGGCCATACGCTAAGGAAATCAGGCATGAGGAAACGGTCCAAAACTAGACTGCCTCCGCTAAGAGGCTTCAGACGCCATTGGGCCAAAGGCGAGGGCCCAGCTGCCTGCCAAATGGAGGCTAGTCTAAATAACTTGGACAGTCCACATCGGGCCTAAGAAGGGAGCCCCAACCAAAAATTGACCATTTTTCAATACACATTGAGAGCCCGATTCGAATCCCATCATCACATATACTTACCGTCCCTCTATGCCTAAATTACAATCCAAACGTTAATTCCTTTGGCATATAGTGCTATCACATTTCTGGCAATCATTCAATAGTTAAAATCCCAAAAGAAAATTGTACATCCTATTTTAAAACCAAAAAGATGTTTTGAAATAAAGCACTAATTTCAATTAAGGTATCACATAACTGGGATTCTACAGACGAATATCATTTACAACTACCCTTGTAAGTACTCCTTAAACACAACAATAATATTCAACTCATAACAAAACTGAATTGATTAATCCATGACAACATGCTAACAAATGAAGCCTAGTACTCTAAAGGTAATATAGAAGTATCACAAAGCTGATCTTACATTCTACACCATTTGCTTTCATTTTCCTAGCTTTCAAATTCCACTTCTTCTAATATCAGAGATGCAATTTAAACTACAACTATTGTTCTACTCTAGCTTAAACCTCAAATTGTCACAGTGGCCAAAACTGAAATTGATTGAACTACAGCTACTATTCTACTCATACTATCCTAAAACAGTCCATATAGTCCAATTAATACAAATAATGTAACGTTCAAATGACTACAACTATAACATGTGTTTGAAATAAAATAAACTACTAAGAAATTCATGAAAGGGCAGATTGTATTTCATGTTCTCCTCCAATATTGGACATAAACTTGACTCAGGTTTCACATGTCAATTGAAGTTAAAAAATAAGTACCTGAAAATGAAGAAAAAGAGAAGTGAGGAAGCAGTACATAGCAGCAGCAACAACAAACAGCTAGCACCAATTTAAATCTACTTCGAACTCAGAAAGTGATAGAAGACAGTCCCAAAAAATCAGCTTCAAACCCACAGTACATCAGCAGATATCAACAAGTTGAATGGCTCAAATTCAAACCACTTTTAAACTCAAATGACCCACGAATTAAACAGAAATTGAAACAGAGGTGCAAAACCAATGAAGAGTAAAAATCAATGCAGCTTCTATATTTATTTTTTCTTTTAGTATTAAGCTCTCAATGTATATATTCTCTCAATGATCTCAATATTTTTCAGTGCTCCTCCTCCTCTTTATTCAGACTGAATGTCACCATTTATATCCCAACCTTAAACCTTTTCCAGCTCTTAAGAGCACTAGACGCCTGTATTTCTACTTTTCAATTAAGAAATATTTGCCCCATGTTATTCTCTGATTTTCCAACCTCTAAAGACACTAAGCAGAGTGTCAGTTGCACTACTAATCTCTTTTTCCATTATTTTAATTCATTGGTATGGGCACGTCTATATTTTAATCAATGGTATGGGCACGCCTATATTCTAAATTAATTCCCCTTGACCTTGTTCATTAATCATTAAGCCTCCCTGGTATTTAATTTTCCAGAACAGCCTGGGTCAAATTTGACCCAAGGCAAATCACCCTCGGGCTTCCAGCCAATTGAACTAGCCCATGTCTAAACCTCAAATGGGTCATGGATCAATGACGCGACTAGTTGACCCATTTAAACCTCTTTAACCCAAACCTGAACTAACAGGAATGATCCTCAAAACCATACACATTCGAAACCAAACCAATCGGTTCAAATGACAACTAAAATAATAGCAATTTCGAGTAATTTCAACAAAATCCAACTGACTATGAAATTCGAACTAATATAATGAACAAACCTATTTATCAATTTAAAGGGAAAGGTTTCTAACGTACACCTAAAGAAGAACGAGACTGATGAAACTGGACCAAATAAAAAGTCCGAAAGAGAAGGAAGAAACAAATGACAAAAATGAATGATAGTAAAGAAAATTAACAACAAAAGAAAAGAGAAAGAAATACCTCAGAGACCCAGGTCAGACTCGAATCAGCTTTGAAAGGTCTTTCAATTTTTCGATCAGACTAGACCTTAAACTTGTATTTTCATGTGAAAACCTAAAATTAAGGTCCAGTCCGGTCAAAAAAATCCTTACAGACCGTTTTGTATTTTAGGGCTTGTGAACTTAGGGTTTAGTTTTTTATAATTCGATATTCGAGCGATTTAAGGGGGATTCGGGGGGAACAGGTTAAGGATTTGTGATGAGGGAGGTTTAGTGGTCATCTGGTGTTAATTTGGGGCTAAGGGGAGGTGGCGTCGGAAAAACCGTTTAGTTTTTCGAATATTCGAAAAGCTAGGCTAGGAATCGAGGGAAACAGATGGTGCATCGAGGATGGGGAGGTTATGGTGGACACACGGTGTAAATTTGGAGGGGTTTTGACACCGACCACCGACGGAGGCGATTTCCGGCCGGTGGTTTACGGCAGAGGGCGGTGGTGGGTTCCTAGAGTCTGTAAGGGGTGTGGATACGGAAATGGGGGGTTTGGCTTGGGGGAGGGACCGGTCTGTTTGGAAACTTATATACGGGGAGGGTGGAGTGAATCCAGACCGTTAGATCAATTAAAGTCAACGGCCTGGATCCATTTCTTAATACGAACGACACCGTTTAACCATCCTTGAGACCGGATCGGTCTTTAATGTAGACGGGTCGGGGTCGCGGGGATCATACTGGACCGTTCGATCAAATGAAACAAACGGTTCAGATCGAATCACGTCCAAACGACGTCGTTTGGTCTTGCTGGTGATGGACTGGGTTTCAGGTGGGTATTGGGCTGGTTCTGGGGGGGAGGGTTTCGTTTGGTCTTGGGATTAATTTGGCCCCAAATCCGTTTTCCTCCAATTCTTTTCCTTTTCTTTTATTTCCTAAAATTGTAAAAATAAAAATATAAACCTAGATTAATTTTTTATCAAATTATCCTAACACACTGATTAATTCTAAATAACAATTATCACACATAATCAAATACCAAATTAAAAAAATCACAAAGTTTAACACTAAATACTAAAAATGCAAAAAATACTTTATTTTTGTGAATCTTTTTATTTTTGTAAAACAACCACTTGCTTAATTAATCTTACTTGCAAAATTAGATCTCAAAGGCAAATGCAACTTATTTTGTATTTTTTCCTTAATTTAAACAAAATAAACAACGCACATGCAAATGCAAACAATGACGGAAAATACCACAAAAATCCATAAAATTGCAAACAAAGAAAAATTATTTTATTTTGAATTTTCTGGGAGTAATTCATATAAGGCAAAAATCACGTACTCACAGGCAGTTCTGCGGTATATTATGCGACCACTGAACAGATACGCGAACCGTATTTCTGTCGCATACCCAGATAGTGTGTTCAGGTTTTGGGGCCATTTTTGCGGTCCATTCTGGGGGCTACATGTCCATTATGTGATCGCAGATTATGTCGGGGCTCCTATTTTCCAACTTTTAAAATCTGACCCCATCCCATTAAAAATACTCCATTAGACTATTTTTCTGCTATTTCACTGCATATAGAGTGAGAGAGGAAGTTCTAGAGAGAGAGAGAGAGAGAGAGAGAGAGAGTGTGTGTGTGTGATCTTCATCAAGTCCCCACTCAATACTGCCCTAAATCCTTGAAGATTGTCAAGTGAAATTACTAGGTCTTCACCCAAAAAGGTAAGAACTTGTGCCCTTATAATTTCAAATTTTCTATTAAAATAAGTAATTACCAAGTGGATTCATGGGTATAAGGGCTGATATTCTTTCATGCATAAAAGATAATGGGGTATGGGGAGGTTGTGAACCAAAATGATAGCAATTGTGGTATAGGATGATGAAAATCCCTCACAAAAGGGTCCTAGAATCACCGTGCACACTTAGTGCTTGGTAATATGCTCAAATGAACTAGAATCCTAATCATGTCTCTAATTCTTGGTTCAATTTGCAATTCTTATAAAATAGATTAAAGTGCTAAGAGTCCTGAAATTTATTATAAAGATTTAAGAAAAGCTCTACTGAGGTATCTATGGCTAAAACCCCCTCCTATTAGAAATTGAGCTTCCATTGTGCCCGTGCAAATGTTGTAAGTTTGAAACTTGATTAATGTAGTACTTGTTTATGTTAAATGATTGATGTTGTGAAAATGTATGTGGAAGGTACTTCTTCATGTGTTTAATGTATTATTCTTTGTAAATTGAGCATGTGTGGAGAACATGATCTATGTGCTAAATGCCTAAATGTCAAGTCAAAGTTACGTTGGGACTAATATGCCGAACTAGATGAATTCCACTCTATGCTTATAACTTGAATTGATTTTGTATGTGCCTATGGTCTCAAATGGCAAGGTAAACATTGAAAATGGAAACAATGTGAAACGTGAGTTATGGAATGTGGTAGTTGTGGCCCCAAGTGACGATGAACTAATACATGTATAACCAAAGATTGAAGTGAGAAGATTAACAGAAAATGGTAATGTCTCGGGGAGACGGTGTAGCCGATTGGGCCGTGATCGGACGCCATGTTATACACACATGGTGGTAATATATTGATAACTGAATCTGGAAAGTGAGAATGAAATAATGGTAACGTCTCGGGAGACGACTTAGCCGATCGGGCCGTGATCGGACTCCGCTCTAGAAAGCAGTGGTAATGTGGATAATGATGCAACAATATGGGATGCTCCAATCTAAAACTTCAAAACTGTGTAAAAACTATATGAACCTCTTATATTGTTGACGTGGTGCTTATTTGAAAATTTGTTGTCTTTATGATTTCTTTTTACTCTTGTATGGCTGTTCTTTCTAACATGATGGTATTTAGTTATACATACTAGTACTATTCTATGGTACTAACGTCCCTTTTGCTGGGTGTGCTACATTTTTAAATGAATGTAGATGGCTCCATAGCGGATAGTGCCGATCGTACATAGCGGAGCATCCTCTTCTCAAAGTCTTGGTGAGCCCCTTTTTCTCCTTCAAGAGGTTATGTTGTACACCTTTTGTTATAGATATCCACTTTTGAGGTATAGCCGGGGCCTTGTTGTCGGCATTGTTATCATTGTCTTTTGTATACTTAGAGGCTCCGTAGACGTTTGTGTGGGTTGTGTACGGGCGTTGGATGGGTCCGTGAACTATGTTGTACTTATAAATTCTTGCTTTCTTCTAAACTATGATTGTATAAAATCTTGGAGACTTAACTACGGTTTAAGATTTGTGATATAAAATTGAACTAAAAATGTTGAATGTTCGATTGTGCTATTGTCTAATTAAACGAAATCATGGTTTCTTGAATCGTATTGAGTTCGGTAGAAAGTATTAGTAAGGCTTGCTCAGTTGGGTTCACTGGATTGAGCGCCGGTCGCGCCTCCCGAGGTTGGGACGTGGCATTTTAGCAGGCTGAACTTGAGGTTGCCCTCTCTTCTTTCCCCAGTTCCTTTTCTTTGAATCACTCTTGGTTTAGAGGTTGTTGCCATGTGCAACTCAACTATTGGCTTTGCAGCCTCAAGTCGTTCCTCCTCTAACTCAAGGTATCTCCGGACATCTTCCAAAGTTGTGATTCGCTCATTATGGGTCAAATGCATTTTCATATGATCCCAAGAACTAGGTAAAGAGCGTATGACAATTTGGATTTGTTGTGCATCAGTCAACATATGACCAGCATCTTTCAACTCGCCGATCATATTTGTCATTTGCCTCAGATGTGTTTTCATTGAATGTTCTGGGTGTTTCTTACATGTGTCAAATTTGATATTTAAGGATCTCAACCTTGCAGTGGAACATGTACCAAACCTTTTCCTCAAAGCATTTCAAAGATCCGTAGCTCTTTGGTGATCCTTAAACTCCCTTAGAATGTCATCATCTAAGGGGATCAACAACGTAATGTGAGCAATGTAGTTCTTTTTCTTCCAACTGTCATAGGTTTCATGCTCACGCCTATGATGAGCAGTGTTGCCTTTCTCAGGTTCATTCATGACATTGTTGATGGCCTCTAGAGCCTCTTACTCCTCTAGCACATACTGGATTTTCAAGCGCCAGGTTTCATAATTGTCACCATTGAGTTTTAACCCTTTGTTGAGCTCAACAACAATATTTTTCGAAGCAGTAGTCATTCTTTAATAAAATAAAAAATAAAATGAGGATCATGTTAAAAATAAAATAACGCAAGGTACGATGCTCTATATACATACATATTATGACACTAAACATCAATTGATTAGGTTAATAAACACATATATTAATTATGGACTCGAAATTTTACTATGTTCCCAATCATCGTTCGAGAATTAAAATATAATAAAAATTAACCTATTCAATTATCTAGCTAAGCGTCTTAATCATGTTTAAGAAAACATAATTATCTACTCATGATTTTACAATCCCACGTGGATCATAAGTTAACAAATAACTTATATTAGCATGTAAATAATATTAATATCAAACTAATTAATATTTATTGCATGCTATTCAAATTCACATAAAATTTATTTTAATGTTAAACTAATTAACATATTAAATATGTTAAACAAATTAATAAGTATTGCTTATATTAAACTAATTAATATTTATATCATGCTCAACAAATTAACATAAAGCATATTCTTGACTAATTAACAAAAGTAATGTTAAAAATAATTAACATTACAAGCATGTTAAATAAATTAATATATAAATTTAATGTTAAAAAAATTAACATTTCAAGCAATTGGGATAATAAAATAATTATAGTTTTATTAAAAGAATACAAATAATAAATTTATATTCTAAAAATTAAGTCCATATGACTAATTTTATAATCTGAATTTATTAATAAAATAACAGAACATTTTGTAAGTTTTAATTTAGGCCATGAGTCCAATACTAAAAAAAATGGGACAAACCAATTTAAAACTGGGCTTTTAGCCCGTCTGCTTAATTCTGTCAGCAAAGACCATTTTCGACTCGGCCTTTAGCCCAATTTTCTTACAAACTTGCCAACTTTTAAAAAAATAATGTAGCCCAGTCAGCTACTTGGGCCCACCAACCTTAAAATTACCAGAGTTTTTTACATGCTTGATCCCCTTTTAACTATTATTTATAAAAATAGCATCATTTATTGTTTATTCCATAAAGAGCACTTTTTTTTATTAATGGCACATTATAAAAATTAAACTCAACATCTAATAAGTTAACTCACTCACTAATTACGGGAAGCACTTTTTTTTTGTCCATCTTCATTTTCCCTTTACAACATTCATCTTCTTCACTCCATATTTTGAAAAGCTGATGCATATCTCAATGCCACCTAAATCAAGATGTATTGATTTATACATCTTTTATACTTTGTATATCAGGTATCACTTTAATTCAAAATGTATATTTATGTATATAAATTTTGTATATTTATTTGTGAAGTGCTATCTTAATTTAAGATGTATGTTTAATGTATATTGTATTTTATATGTCAGGTGTGTGTGTGTGTGTGTGTGTGTGTATATATACCATCTTAATTAAATTTAAGATATATATTATTATATATATTTCACACGTCTAAGTGTCATCTTAATTGAAGATGTATTTTTTATATATATGTTTTTATATTTTATATGTGTTAATTCAAAGTATATTTTTATATATATGTATTGTATATATTAATGTATATTATTATCAAAATAAGAGCTTTATGTTAAGAAAGGAAGAAAGAAGTAAGAGAAAAACTTGAGAAAGATAATTAAAAATAAAATGAATGGAACAAATTTAAAAAATATATTAGCTTCAGTAGAAAACAAAACTAAGAAGACGAAGAAAAAGAAGGAAAGCTAATCGATAAAGAGAGAAAAAAAGACATGATTTTTGTACAAATAATTATTAACTTTCCATTCAAATTTCTTATGTTTAGGTATTAATAGTTAATATTCCTATTTTAATGGAACTGTATGCTACATATATAAATATTTTCCTGCCATATCTGTAATATTGAATTTCATGCTAAAAATTTGTTATATTTCTTTTAAACTGTGACAGTTATGTAAAGTTAAAGCACTCTTAAATGAGACTTTAGCCCAATTCTTGAATCTGCTCAAAAACAAATTACAGAAATTAGTTCATTTTAAAAAAAAAGTTATTGAAGTATAGGGTTCCTTTAGCCCAAAATACTTACTTACTCCTTCAATGTGAGTTAATTACAAAGATATGGAGATGTGACAGTTAGTTGACGCTCTGATTCGGGTTTAGGCCTAGTCTGACAGATTTGGTCGGCTCTAGCTGCACGCCTTGGGAACTACCCATTTTTACTATTATCGTGGTCATTATTGCCCCGAGATCGAGTGTCGACGACCCTCGTGGGAGGAGGATCAGTCGTAACCTCGAGCCCTCGAGATGATCTTTCGAGGTGCCTCGATAACGAGGAATTGGACCCTTCGATTTTACCGTATACAATAGGTTCTGAACTTAATATCGAACCTATAGCATGTTTTAGTTATTGGGTCCGGAGCCTTTTCACGGTCCCTGCGCATAGCAAGAACTAAGTACATCGGGCTACCCTTTAATGAATTTTCTAGTATAATTAAATGGTCTATGTAAATACTACTAGGTTTGACCTAACTCGTATCCTACCTCCGCCCCTGGGTAGCGTTACACCAACATAGATGGATTCACACGAGCTTGACGAAGTGAGAGACTGTTGTGAATGAGCTGGTGCTCGCATAGTGCAAATGCATTTAAAAATAAAATGGGGTTTTATACAAATAGTCGACCGGTTATTTAATTTTGTTAGTCGGTATACAT
>MU743503.1:0-15395 GCA_026770625.1 Nicotiana glauca | reverse complement strand
GCATAAATCCTGAACCTTTTTCCAAGTCCGAACATGAGCCAAGAAGGCTAACCATAGCACATCCTTAATAATTCCTCCGCTCAATTTACTACTTGTGGTATTTTCTCGTAGCTGGATTAATCCATCAATATGCTAATAACCAGAAATCACGCAAGTAGTTAATCATACATCCCAATCATAAGTGGTGGGACTCTCCCACTTAGCTTGAAGCCATCATTTCACCATTCTTGAGTTCACCCGACCTTTTTACCTCTTATTGACTTAACCTCGCGCCACTAATTATCAAAATCTCTCGAGATCTTCCTGTAATCCCTATCTTTCATATTCTGAGTCATCATCCACATTCGCACGACTGATCTCTTTGTTGAACAACCAATATAATTCCTTGCAGAAGCTTCGCTAACCACGCGACCACTAATCTGCTCACGGGGAATAACCCACCTAGGGGAATAACCTCCCGACATCTTCGCACACTACTGCACGGGGTACATTCACTATGACACCAATAACCCATCCTGAGTCTGAGCTCACCCTCCAGTTGCACAAGTCCATTCGCCCCTCGCGGACATCAGTTAAATGCGCGACAACATCCTTCCAAATTTAGGGTTATGCTGCACCCTCCTCTATTTTAAGCAGCTCCTTTCCGCCATATCAATCTTTTGCCGCATAATAGCCCATACTTCACATCATACCCGCAGGCTTCAATCACCAATCATTAAAATCCCCAATTCGATCCAAACTCTCTTTAAGGCACGTAGTCATCCTACTACTAAGGCCATATGCAACCCTCGCCACTCTACCACTTTGGCGGAACTCATCTCCTTAATCGGTCACTCAACCTTGATTTTAATACTTGGCTTTCTAGAAATTTTAAACACCGCCTGGCACTTCCCACAAGTCCTTCCTCATACTTTGCTGCTCAATTGTTGCCTACTATGAAATCTATCTTCCTAGAACTTGAATCCACAATTTGTTACTGACTTTAAACTTTTTCGAAGATCGTCTTTCTCGAACCGTCAACATTTGAAATACTGATTCAATCCTAAACCAGTGCACCATGCGATATCTGATAGTCGTAACTCCAATATTATTTCATAACATCCTGCCATAAAGGCGAATTGTAGCAGATTATAACACCAACAATTTAGTACATTCAATCAAGACCACGACACTCTTTCATAAAAGAAAGCTTAACCACGCTTGCAAATACCAAGCCTCATTACTTCCACCAGCCTACACCTGACCATTCTTAGTTCGATTGACTTTTCCCTACCGGGAATAAAATACTGAATTCCTTGATTACACGCTGAGTAAACCTCCCTTCAATTTATTCATTGCCCCAACACATGGGCAACCACCCTACCATCACAACAACACTGCGGAATAATTGCTCATAAGCATTATGGAAACCTATGAATAGCCTCAAGGCTCTTAGACGTTCCGTTACTGAGCTGAAATAATAGAATATCCCTCCAAAGTGCAACTATAATAGTCCAATCAATTATACCAGGAAAATCATCCCGCACAATATTTGTAGTGCCATTACAATCCTTCAATTTTCAATTTCTAACAATCGCTCGCGTATGATTGAGTAGGAAGAAATCAAAGGCATAAGCCTCAAAGGAATCGAACCGCACGGAAAGGAAATCAAGAATGGAAATACTCCTATCAGTCCTGCAGCCTCCCGAGGATAAGTGCAGACGTCTCCGTATCGACCCATGAGACTCTACTAGACTTGCTCATTACTCGTGAAACCGACGGGAACCTAGTGCTCTGATACCATGTTGTCACGACCCAAAATCCACTAAGGGTCGTGGTGGCGTCGGACACCGCCGTCATGCTAGCCAACTCAAATACTTAATTATCTCATTTTAACACTTTTGAATCCAAGATTTTTCCTTCATTATTAAGAAATTTTAAAGGATATAGTTTCAAATCAAATTTAAATATTGAACAGTTAATAAAATACTTTGAACCATCCCAGAAATCTGGTGCCACAAGTGCATGAGCAACTATCGATATGGAAACATAAAATATATTATATGTCCGAAATACAGTGGACAGGGAATAAATAATAAGAAAGCACTAGAAGGAACTACACTAGCTGCAGGTCATCTCGAACAATGCAGCTCACCTAATCCCAGAGTCATCCATGCTGCCACGCCCAGTAGGCTACTAGAGGTATACATACCTGTGCAACAAAAATGCATAAAAGTGTAGTATGAGTACGTAATCAACGTGTACTTAGTGAGTATCCCGCCTAATCCCGAAGGGGTAGAGACGAGATGGTCAACTTTGACGCTCTCTAACGGTCCAATAATGATTCATCCTTAATATGTCCATACTAAACAGTGGATTTATTTTATAAACACGATTCTAATCCAGCTAGAGGAAACAAGTAAACACGTAATTCCTTCATAGGTAATTTTCTAGAATTTCTCTTTAAATATATTCCAAATATTTTTAAGCCACAAAAGGGTAATAATAACTTAATGAAGTTCAAGAGAACAACACAGACATGCGCAAATCATGCCGAGGTCGACGACCCACTCCAACAGAAATGTAAATTGTGCACTACCGAGGGTCGAGCGGCACGAACCATAGATGCATCTATTCTCACCAAGGCATTCGGCCCGTTCCATAAATAAACACATATCCTGCTCGCAAATCATCAATACGACGTAGGCACACATAAAATACATGCTCAATCAGCCAAATCAGAACTTATCGGGGAATATTTATTCAAATAAAACCAAATCTCCTTTAACAATTTAAGAAATGAAGTTTAATTCTTTTAGAAATTTACTTACTAATTCGATGTGAGTTAAGCAATTCAAGCTACCAATGGGTTCACAATTAATCCATGTACAACATGTTTTTGGGTCCTAACTACCCGGACAATAGCATAATAGTAGCTACGCACGAACTCTCGTCACCTCGTGCGTACGTAGCCCCCACAAATAGGAGCACATAATCAATTACTTCACCTATGGGGTAAATTCCCCCTCACGAGATTAGAAAGGAGACTCACCTCGCTCCGAAGATTCACAACCGGCATTCTACATTCTTCCAAATTCTTGCACGTAATTCAGCTATAATATAACAAATTCAATAAGTCCGAATTTATATTCTCTAACTAGACAATAACATGTTTAATACATCTAAATTTATATTCTTCAACAAATATTAACTAAATTTGAAAGATACATATTAAAGAATATAGCTGAATATAGAGAAATACATATGAATAATACAGTTGAGTACAACTGAATATAGCTGAATACAAAACAATACAACTGAATACAGCTACAGTTGAATGCAGCTAACTACAATAGAATAAAACAGCTGAATACAACTGACTACAGCTGAATATGTATAACCTATTTAATACAAATGACTATAGCTTTTTGTATTCTTTAATATGTATAAACTGAACTTGAAAGATACATATAAATGAATGCTGCTGAATACAACTAAATAAAGCTTAATAATACAGTTGAATACAACTGAATACACCTGAATCCATAAAAATACATCTGAATTCTTTAATATAACCTACCATCAGAATACATAAAGTTTCTGACTTGGATATTAACATGTTCAATACCTAAAACCTGTTCAAGCAAAGTTACTGAATATTAATACATACTTGAATCCTGTAAGATACATATGAATACAAATTGAAGAATAAGCATGAATACTTATGAACAAACCAGTGAAACAGCGATTGAAAAGTTGCAATTGTCATACACGAACACTGATGATAAAGTGACAAGTTTTTTTAATTAAATACCATCTTCACTGTCACGACGCAAAATCCACTAAGGGTTGTGGTGGCGCCGAACACTGCCATCAGGCCAGCCAACTCAAATACTTAATTATCTCATTTTAACACTTTTGAAATCCAGGATTTTTCCTTCATTATTAAGAAATTTTAAAGGATATAGTTTCAAATCAAATTTAAATGTTGAACAGTTAATACAATACTTCGAACCATCCAGAAACCCGGTGCCACAAGTGCATGAGCAACTATCGATATGGAAAAATAAAATACATCATATGTCCGAAATACAGTGGACAGGGAATAAATAGTAAGAAAGCACTGGAAGGAACTACACTAGCTGCGGGTCGTCTCGAACAATGCAGCTCACCTAATCCCAGAGTCATCCATGCTGCCACGCCCAGTAGGCTGCTAGAGGTATACATACCTGTGCAACGAAAATGCACAAAAGTGTAGTATGAGTACGTAATCAACATGTAATCATTGAGTATCCTGCCTAATCCCGAAGGGGTAGAGATAAGATGGTCAACTTTGACGCTCTCTAACGGTTAAATAATGATTCATCCTTAATATGTCGATACTAAACAGTGGATTTATTTTATAAACATGATTCTAAACCAGCTAGAGGAAACAAGTAAACACGTAATTCCTTCATAGGTAAATTTCCAGAATTTCTCTTTAAATATATTCCAAATATTTTTAAGCCACAAAAGGGTAATAATAACTTAATGAAGTTCAAGACAACAACATAGACATGCGCAAATCATGACGAGGTCGACGGCCCGCTGCAACAGAAATGTAAATTGTGCACTGCCAAGGGTCGAGCGGCACGAACCATAGATGCATCTATTCTCACTGAGGCGTTCAACCCGTTCCATAAATAAACACATATCCTGCTCGCGAATCATCCATGCGACGTAGGCACACATAAAATACATGCTCAATCAGTCAAATCAGAACTTATCGGGAAATATTTATTCAAATAAAACCAATTCTCCTTTAACAATTTAAGAAATGAAGTTTAATCCTTGTAAAAATTTACTTACTAATTCAATGTGAGTTTAGCAATTCAAGCTACTAATGGGTTCACAATTAATCCACGTACAACATGCTTTTGAGTCCTAACTACTCGGGCAATAGCATAATAGTAGCTACGCACGGACTCTCGTCACCTCGTGCATACGTATCCCCCACAAATAGGAGCAGATAATCAATTACTTCACCTATGGGGCAAATTCCCCCTCACAAGATTAGAAAGAAGACTCACCTCTCTCTGAAGATTCACAACCGGCATTCTACATTCTTCCGAAGACTTGCATCAACGCACAATGCTCCAAAACTAGCCAACAATCATATAAATCCATTAATATATGCTCAATTATACTTTACAACCCAATTTATAACGATTCCCAACCCCGATCGAAAAGTTGACAAAAATGCCCTCGGGCCCATGTGCCGGGATTCTGAAATTTCTCGAAGATAAAGGTTACCTATGACCTTAGGAACTCAAATATACAATTTTCTCTTAATTTCATACTCAAAATCGTGGCTAAATTCCAAGAACACAATATTTCTAGGTCTTCCTCTAACCCTCAATTTTCTACCCATTTTCATACTAAAATACATACATAATTAATGTATTTAACTCATAATAGGTAGAAATAACTTACCTTAACATTGTTGATAAAGAATCTCTCTTGAATCCTCCCAAAAATTGCCAAAGTCATGAAAAATGAGGGAAATGAACCCCCAATCACGATTTTAAAACAAGCCTACTGCCCAACATTTTTGCTTCAACGGAATCTTGTCCACTTCCGCGATTCCGCTTCTGCGGACCGCTTGCCGCTTCGGCGGCTCCCATCCAGTCCAGGCCTTCCGCTTCTGTGGTCAGCCAACCGCTTCTGCCGTTCCGCATCAGCGGATCAAGGGCCGCTTCTGCGGTCCTAGCTGCCCTCGCCCTCGTCCGCTTCTACGGCTTCTTCTTCGCTTCTGCGGGGCCGCTGTTGCGATCCCATTTCTGCAGAAGCGGAAATACCAGATACCAGCTGCTTCAGCACTTGTTCAAACTCCAGATTTGATCCGTTAGCCACTCGGAATCCACCCGAGGCCCCAACCAGTCATATCAACCAGTCCCAAAACACATTACGAACTTGCTCGAGGCCTCAAATCATAACAAACAATGCTAAAACCATGAATTACACCCCGATTCAAGCTTTATGAACTTTGAACTTTCCAGCTTCTATTTTCGATGTTTAAACCTATCAAATAACGTCCGATTGACTTCAAATATTGCACACAAGTCACATTTTACATTGCATACCTACTCCAACTTTCGGAATCGGATTCCAACCCCAATATCAAAAGTCAACCACCGCTCAAACTTCTCAAAAACCTTCAAATTCTAGCTTTAGTCAAATTGCTCCAAAAGGACCTACGGAACTCCGAATTCACTTCCGATCACGCTCCTAACTCCAGAATCACCATACGGAGCTATTCACAGTCTCAGAATCCCAAACGAACATCGATAACACTGAAATGCACTCCGAGCCAAGCTTAAGAAATTTCTTCCAACATGCTAACTTCCACAATAGGCGCCAAAACGCTCTTGGGTTATCCAAAACCCGAACCGGGCATACGCCCAAGTCCGATATCATCATACGAACCTGGTTGAACCTTCAGATCCCGATTCCATGGTCGTTTACTCAAAAATCCAATCCTAGTTCATTCTTTCAACTTTAAGCTTCTCAAATGAGAATTTTTATTTAAATTTAACTCTGATCTTCCTGAATTTAAATTTCGACCATGCGAACAAGTCACAATACATTAAATGAAGCTACTCATGGCCTCAGACTGCTGAACGACGCGCTAGGGCTCAAAACTACCTATCGGGTCGTTACATTCACCAATAAACTACTCAAAATAGTATTCTTCTCCAAACTACATTCCAAAACTACATTAACCTAAAGATACTCTAACATTATCTGTATCTTTGAATCTGACTCCGTGATTTGCCTAGTAATCTTTGAGGGTTCTTCATTCTCGCTTATGGCATTAGCGTCTATCTTCCACATGGCATCAGTATTATCTCTGTATGGATCATATAGAGTGTTTAAACACTATGGGGTAGATGGAAAAAGGAGGTTCTTAATGTGCTGTTCGAGCGCATTGATATCTTTGCTAGATGGGTCTTTTGCTACTTGCACATCAGCGTCACTTTAGCATGTTTTCAAATAAATGCCATATCCCAAACAACATTAGCTACTGAACTTATAGATTATGGTATCATAAAAATATAATCAAATAGAATATTCACATTTAAGAGATACTAAATAATTGGGTTAATTAGTCAAAAAGGATGACAAAATCGGCAATGTATGGCCCTAAGACTTAATGTCCCTCGTTAGAGAAGCAACCATCAGATATTTAGGCCATTGAAATGGATTTCATCATTGACATGGGAGAAGTAGAGAATGCTACAAATTCGGTGGTGTAAATTCAGTCAAAGCCCTTTTAACAATAGATCAACAAAATCTATCACATTAAGGGCTTTAAATTCAGAAATAGAAGTATCATGATGGCTCAAATAGCAGGGAACAAAAAAAACTCATACAAAATTGACCTTAATGAACCTAAAAGAAAAAGTGACGAATACAACAAGAAAATAAAGACATTAAAAGATATGGCACAAAAGCACCAAGATAAGCAAGCTGCCTCTTTTATCTGAAAAACAACACCAAAAAATCGATTCCGAATGCAGCAAAATAGTAAGATCATATCTTAACTAGTATAACATTATCTTGAATTCAGTCTCAGCCCAGTTAACTTCACATTAAACATATAGATCAGGTAGAATATTCCAACAAAGACCAGATAAAACTAAAATAGAAGCACTTAATAGATCACAATATCAACAAATATTGGCTGGTGTTTCACATAAAACTTAATTCCCTGCATGTAACAAGAATAAATACATATAAATACAACTGAATACAACGCATATTTCATAGAAAATCTGACATGAAAACATATGAATACAACTTCAAACACTTAGAAGTATAAATATAACTAAATAATATGCATATTTCAGTAATTCTGACATGAATACATATGAATACAACTAAATACACTAACAAGACTAAATACATATAAAAACAACTGCATACAACACACATGACATAAATATATCATACATGAATACATATGAAGACAACTAAATACAGACTAAAAATTTAAACATTTGAAAGCAACAAATAAATACATTGAAATTAGAAGGAAAAACAGTGATGGGAACCTTGAAAAATCCTTAAACATACAACTATAATAATACATCAGAATACATATACATACGTATAAATACAACTGAATACATGAATAATACAAATGAATTTCATTAGAAAATTACCTTTTCTTCGACTTTATCTGAGCTTTTACTTGCTTCAACCTCCTTCCCCTTGACAGATGAAGCTTCAGAGATATGGATTTTCCTCTTTTTTGGAATGGGAAGTCTTGTCTCATTCATTGATTTCTCGACTTGGGTTTCTTTGAGATTTTCATGTCGAGCTTTTTTCTTCTTCTCCAAAGCCATATTTTTGGCTAAACCTGCATCCAATTTCCCTTGAGTGATTTGCAAGGAGAAAGAGGGCCCATCGAAATTGAGAATTTTAGTGGGTATACATCTAGTAATCAACTTGCGGGGTGTATTCTCAGACATTGTGAGAATACGACTTGGGTACTGTTGATTAGATACAATTTGGTGAGTAGAGAGGTTGAGAATAAGCAAAAATGGCGAAAATTTAAAAAAAAATGCTTACCACACTACTTATAAAAACAAGTCAGTACAATGTAGATGAAGTGTTAGGGTTTACCCGAGATTGGGGAAAGAGGAAGCTGCATTGTGGGTGAGAGGATTTTAATTTTTAGCGCGATTACAGGATATTTGGAATGAAAAATAGATTGTATCAATTTAGAGAGAGAGGATGAACTTGTATTGTGAAGTTGTATGGAAAACGGTATCTATGAGAGAGAAAATTTGAGAATGGAGAGAGCGAAATAAAACATAGTGTGTAATGGCTTAAGTGTAAGAGATACCCAAAATTAGAATTTTTGCTATAAATCACATAACATATCTATAGGAGGTAATTTATTGAAAAGGTATTTATTTTAAATAAATAGAGGGTGTGACGACCCAACCCGTTGTCTCATGTGTTACCACCCCGTTTCCCCCATTTTATGCTTCTTCATGTTTTGTTATCAGTATTTGGTGTGTTAGAGTTGATTTGGATTGGTTTTGGTAGAAAATGAGACACTTAGTCTCTGTAAGGAAGACTTGGTTTGGAAAAAGTCAACCGGAGGTTGACTCATGAGTTATAGGGATCAGATGTGATTTTAGGTGATTAGGTTAGCTTCGGGGGATGATTTGTGACTTAGGAGTGTGATCGAAATGGATTTTGGAGGTCCGGTGTAGAATTAGGCTTGAATTGGCAAAGTTAGCATTTTTGGCGATTTCCGGTTGATAGGTGAGATTTTGATCCGAGGGTCGGAATGAAATTGTGAGAGTTGCAGTAGCTTCGCTAGGTGATTTGGGATGTGTGTGCAAAAGTTTAGATGATTCAGAGGTGGTTTGGTTGGGTTTTTGACCGAATGCGAGTTTCGGAAGAATTTGAAGAACTAAGGCTTGAATTCGATGTAATTTGATTTTGGTGTTAGTTGAGGTGTTTTGATGATTGGAGCAAGTTTGAATAATGTTTTAAGATGTGTTGGTACTTTTGGTTGAGGTCCCGGGGGCCTCGGAGTGATTTCGGATGGCTAACGGGATGAAATTTGGAGTTTAAGGACTGCTGAAGGGTCTGGTATATGGTGTTTTCGCTTCTACGGAAATGGACCGCAGAAGTGGTTCCACAGAAGCGAAGGTCTAGTCGCTCAAGCGGAAGGAGGCGCCTGGGGAGTTTCCGCAGAAGCGGACATATGGACCGCAGAAGCGGTCTCGCTTATGCGAGTAATAGATCGCAAAAGCGGTTGTGGGCAAAATGAGAGAAACCGCAGAAGCGGAAGAAAATCCGTAGAAGCGACATTTTTATTGTGGAAGCGGAAATAGGCATGGGCAGAAGGGTTTTAGAATAACATTTCATCCGCGAGCTAAGGGTATTTTCCTCCATTGTTGAGCATCTTGGGATCTTTTTGGGAGCAATTAAAGAGGGTTTCGACTGGGATTGACTGAAGGTAAGTTTTATGAGTTAAAAACATGTTTATTATGTGAAATTAACCTAGAAATTCAAGGAAATTAAGCCTAAAATTGATGAAACTAGGGCTTGAGTTTTTGATATTTCAAATTGGGATTTGATGGGTCATTTGAGCTCGGATTTGAGAGTTCTTGGCATGTATGAACTCGTGAGAAGATGAGGAATCCATCGAGGCTAAATTTTCTGATTTTCGAGAAGTGATTTTTCGAGGAATCTACAATGTGCCAATAGGCCACCAATCCGAACACAGCACAAACGGAAATCGAACTCTGGAAGGAATTACCTAACCCCCGCACTAGTACGGACCTTCTTAGAAGATAGGAAGCGAGACACACAAAAAAATTAACATATCGAGGACCAGACTCGACATCACACTATTGCGGGCGCCTAACTCGATCCAAATGACATACCCATGGCGACGTGCCACCCGATCCAAATAACATACCCATGGCGGCGTGCCACCCGATCCAAATAACATACCCATGGCGGCGTGCCACCCGATCCAAATAACATGCCCATGGCGGCGTGCCACCCGATCCACCCATAGATCTCATATAAGATTGCATTTCTAGCTAAGGTGCGGTACAAGATCTGAATCTCAAGAGCCATTTGCTCATAATACGACATTCCCATGCGGGTCCTCAACACATACACAATTTCTCAGGCTGTCTCACAACTCACACGGCGCAATGTATCACTTCATGAAATATCTGACAACGAGATGACACCCTGACCACTCTATAAGGAGCGCATTACTGAAATGAACACAACTGGCCTGTCATAGAGCCCATATTCACATTTAAACCCACCCACCGACCTCAAGTCGATCCTGGTCATATCAAATTAAGTCAATAACCTTTCAAAGGTCCATAATAATATCTTTCTTCTCATAACACACAAGAACAACCGTTGTAACCGGAGCAAACCTCCTCGGTTCATAACCCAATAAACAAGTTGCCCTCCAGGCATAAATTCTCAAAGCAATGATATTACCCAAATTCCTCATACTTGATTTAAATGTTTAGTCAAACAAGTGGCTACATGCCACACTGGTACAATCTTCCTATGGGACACGTTCCCACAATCTTCCATAACAATTAACTAGGTGTTACCTCCAACCCACCAATCGCACAAACGCTGATAAGCAATCAAGAATCATTAACCATGATACAAGCCCTCGTTACAAAACACCAATCTCAGGTGACGTTGAAGACAACCCCAACTTACTTTAATCATTCAACCCTTTCCTTGCTCATCCGAGCCCGTGACGTCCTTGTCAGCACTGAACTACAACCTTGATCCTCACTTCGTATTTCCATGCCACTCACTGCACCCAACGTGCCAACATACGATAGAACACGATTTTTCATCATAACTCCGAAATCATTAATATTTTAACACTTCATCATATACGAACTTTTCACTTAACTCACTTCGGGAGAATCATAGCAACACACAGGTAGTTTCCCATAATCGTAAGACATGCAAATCTCTAAATAGTGGTCCAAGCCACCCTAGCCCTTCCGGAATCTGCTGCCACTTAACAAGCCATAACAGAAGAATGCTTCTGAATAACATCAATTACAGTGGCCGATAACCTCACACGTACCGCCACAAATCACACGCATAACTCAATCACTCTGAACAAACCGATCAAAGACCCCGACAAGCCAAATTCAACTAAGGCAAATCAATCCTTTTACCTCCAATTTATCCTTGATGTCTTTGGAAATAATACTAATTCTCTTCAATGCATAACATACTACCTCTACACTCACCCCGAATGACCTTGAATGGCGAGACCATGCTATCTCAAATCTCACGAATTATTTCATATTACTCAAATGCTACACCACAAGTCAAAATACCATAGAACATTCTGGGCACCTTCTCATAAGCTACTACAGAACTTGACTCTTAACTGTACTCATAAGCTCGAAATTATTGAGCACCACACTTAAACTCGTGATTTCACTAGGACCATTATTGAGAGCCACCCACTCTGCCTTGGTCCCGAATATAACTCACTCCATGGCTCTTATAACTTAAGAATACTCTCTCGGCGAAGCACTCGGCGAAATCACTTCCTCTGAAACCTGCATCTATACGAGGCATAAATCCTGAATCTTTTTCCAAGTCCAAACATGAGCCAATAAGGTCAACCATCGCATGCCTCCAATAATTCATATGCTCGAATTACCACTTATGGTCTTTCTCATAGCTAAAATAACCCATCAATATACTAGTAACCAGAAATCATGCAAGTAGTTAATCATACAACCCAATCTTAGGCGGTGGGACTCTCCCACTTAGCTTGAAGCCCTCATTTCACAATTCTTGAGTTTGCCCGATCTTTTTACCTTTTATTGACATAACCTTGCGCCATAAATTATCAAAATTTCTCGGAATCTTCCTGTAAATCCCCATCCTTCATATTCTGAATCATTAACAACATTCGCACGACCGATCTCTTTGTTGAACAACTAATATAATTCTTTACAGAAGCTTCGCCGACCTCGCGACCACTAACAGTCCTGCAGCCTCCCGAGGATAAGTACTGGCGTCTTCGTACCGATCCGCGAGACTCTGCTAGACTTGCTCATGACTCGTGAGACCTATGGGAACCTAGTGCTCTGATACCATGTTGTCATAACCTAAAATCCATTAAGGGTCGTGGTTGTCGATGCCCCTCCCCCCCATTTTTTTCTAAGGTCGGAAAAGCGGGTTTCGACATTATAGGTGGAATGACTCTTTTATCCACTTTCGGGGAATTTGGGTTATGGATTTTGGTGAGTCGCCACCTAATAATTATAGTGCATTAGGAGACTTTAAAAGAAGAGAAGAAGATTTTTGAATGAAAACCAAAGTTCGGGTAAGGGCTTGAGATTATCTCGAGGGGAAGATGTTAGGCACCCCTCAAGATCCACTAGTGTGGTTCCCGGCCGTGCTTAATTGTGACTTTAAGAAGAGTAGAAAGAAATACATAAAGTTTGCATATAATAGTTACAAACAACATTTAAAATTTTTAGAAAGGAAGGGAAAGGACATAAATGAGAGAAAGATTAATTGAAAGAAAAAACATAAATTTAAGAAAAACATTATACAAATAAAGAAAAAGGGAAAGAGGTCCTAGGTTTAAATACAATATGGATCACATTGGTACAATACCCCGCACACACTCCTCAGGAGAGGGGTCGCATATGATATTAGCACACCGGTCATAATCTCCATATTCTACCCTTCCCACCCCGCTAAGGTATTTAAATGCGATTAGTCTCGTTACATATTGCATGCTATTACCCGTCCCAACCTATCAGTCCCGGGGTATTAGAACTTCTAATCCTAAAGGGAAAAGAAAGGGATAGAGGCATGTATGGAGTTTAAAGGACAAAATGCTAATTTCGACAAACAAAAATAGGTAGCAAGTAATGAGAAACAAACAAACACAAAGGCTCATGTAAAACCCCGTAAGTGACATAGCATTTAGTCTAGCATGCCTTACATATACTGATTTGGTCTTAAAATTAAAATTAAACGGCGGACACACTAGTTTAACACATAGAATTGGATAAAAAGTCTGCATTAGGCAACCCAGATCCAATTGTCAGAAGTTGAGGTATTTTAAACAAGTTACTGGTTAAGAACCTAATGCAGAAGAGTTTAAGACAACAGATTGAAAACTGTAGGATTTCAGAGATGACTTTGAAATTGACAGAATTGTTTAACTAAAAATACAGCAGAGGTGTAAAGCAATGTTTTCGAAAGTGAGACGTTTTAAAAAAAGAAACAGACTGTTAATGATTGCTTTGATTAAGAGACATGAGAATTGTAAAAGAGTTTAAAGAGTGCAGATACTTTAAAAGATAGAGTTGAAATTCTATTTCGGAAGACAACTTCGAAAAGTGGAGAAATTCAGGCAAAAGTTTAAAGACGTTATTAGAAGAAAAATGCAAGTTTGAAAGGAATTAAAAGCGGATTTATAAGAGTTTTGAAAACGAACAAGTTTGGATGAATTTCAAAAGCAAACAGGTTTGGACAAGTTTTCGTTGAAAAACGTTTAAGGCCAATTGTCAGATCAGTAAACACATATTAGGCGAGTTTGAACCCCTATAGGCAGGATATCTATACCTTGGCTTTTTTAGGATCGTTATTGTTATTAAACGGTGAAGGAATGAGTATTTGATTACCCTAAATCTTGCCTAGCGTTTATGCATTTCCTATAGGCATGATTTCTATATGCAACTTGTTATATGTATATTAGGTCCTATAGGCAGGATTTCTAACAATTTGCAATATGGACTTGAATATTAAACCTATAAGCATGATATCTAAATGATTGAATTATGAGATGTTAAAAAACCTATAGGCATGATCTCTAGGTGGTTTAAAGCATTGAACTTATAGGCATGATTTCTAAGCGATTGAATAACAGCATTAACCTATAGGCATGGTATCTAGGTGCTTAAAAATATTAACCTATATGCATGATATCTACCCTTTTGTGCATTAAAGTAAACTAAAATAAACCCCTCCCACACCCTTTCACTAATATTCCCCGAGTTCTTTTACAAGATTATTACAGAACCAGAAGGAAGAAAGTAAACAAGAAAATACATCACAGCTTGCAGCTAGATCCGAGAAGCCTGGTTCAATCTTAATATCTAATAATATGTGTTTCACCAAATCCGGATTCCAGATTCCAAGGCCTTCTCTTTACCCAGAGTGTTTCAAAGTTCCAAAGAGCCTCAAGGACCCTAGGCAGTGCTTACACTCCGAATAACAGAATATTGTAATAGAATAGTGCAGTGTGGAATTACCAGCCCTCAAGAATCCAAGTTTAGAGGGAGATCAAGGGTCCGAAAGCATGGCTTGCCAAAGGGGGACAGAACTTAGAAACTAGGAGTAAGTGCAAAGTGAGAGGGAACCATAGAAGGGGGTGGTCATACCCAGCCATGGCATAGACTGGCACACCCCTGACCCCTTACTTGGTCCAAACAAATAAAGAGCAGACTTTAGAAGTCAGATTTGGGCCTAGATGGTGATTAGGACACCATCAGGCTCTAGTCAAAGCTTAGCACATAAAGGGGAAGAGGGAGTGGGGATTGGTTTGAGTAGAGGTTCAAGAGAACCTAGTCCTGAATCATGGGTAACAATAGGGTGCTACCATGATTCAGAACAATACTCACATACAAAGGGGAATAGAGGGAAGGGGTTCGCATGGAAAAGCATATACAGACGACAACATTAAGGAAGGACAAGAAAGCATAGCAGGACTAAAAATGCAGCATGCATAAAGAAAAAGCAGAACAGACTTGAATGTAGTTACATAGTGCAGGGAAGCATAAATAAACACATAGGGAAAGATGTGTAGAAGA